>CATIWO010154190.1:0-19108 GCA_949673435.1 Macaranga tanarius | reverse complement strand
AACCAGCCGGTTGAGTCTTTAACCAAATCTTTGCCTTATCCTTAAGTGTGAAAGGAAATAGGCGCAACCTCAATGCATCTTCAGTTACACCATTCATTTTAATGGTGTCACAGAGCTCCAAAAATTCAGCAATGTGGTCATTAGGATCCTCCTTAGCCATGCCAAAGAATTGAATCGTATTCTGAATCATCTGGATCAAGGATGGCTTGATCTCGAAGTTGTTGGAATTTATAGATGGCCTGGTAATGCTACGTTGTGTACCACCCAATCCTGGCATAGATATATCCAACAGAACCCTATTATATGCCTGCGCATTGACCACCCTATTTTTGTTGTTCTCATCGTTGTCAGCCATCTTAATTGGCTCTACTAGTTGTGCTTTGTCTTTTGATTTGCTCTTTGTCTGTTTCCTGGTTGATTTCTCGAACTTAGTAAGTTATGGCACGTATGTAAGCTTTTCCTTTCCTGATCGTCAGGTATTATGCATACACCTAAAATCAAAACAAGAATTAAATAACGAAAAAGAAATTTGCTTTAATCCAAAAGAAATACAATCAACTATGGTGTTAGATCGAAATCCCCGGCAACGGCGCCAAAAACTTGTTTGCAAAAAACTCTGCAAGTATACAGAATCGACAAGTAGTACAAAAGATATCATTCCCACAGAGATTTTAATCTAGCCACCTATTAATTTATTTCTAATTATTTAAAGCTTCAAATTGTGGTGATCAAATTAACTATAATTAATTAAAACTAATTAAACTATAATTTCTAATTTTGTTTTCAATTAACCAAATATAAAATAACCATTAAGAAATTAATTCACCTCACACTCATTAATCAATTCTCCTCCCTTAAATTCAATTATCCATGTAAATCTTGAGTTATCTTAAATGATAATCACCTTCCTCAAGGTTGACTACTCTACCTTGCATTTCTTTAACCAAGCATCAAAAATTCAATTCTCATTGCAATTGCAACCCTAATTACTTTAATAACAAGGTTTAATCACCACTCCTAAAGACAATAATCAATTCAATCTATCTCTAGCAAAGAATCAATTATGTTTATATTTATAGTTCCACTAAAATAATCATCTCTCGATACATTATCTTAATTAATATCATGTCAATGCTGGCCAAACATAAACAAGTATTAATATCAATAAACATAAATTTGCATAAACAAAAGATTTATAGAAGAGAAGAAATTTTGATTAACTCATGTTCAGATCCTTAATTCCCTAATGAATAAAACCTAGCCTAATATAATGAAATTAAATACTGAAAAGAAGTAAAAGAATTCCATCACCAATTACAAGAAATTAGAAGAAGAAAGTAAGAATTAAATCTCTCTATATCTCAAATCTTCAATCTTCAATCTTGCTTCTCGATAATGCCTATTAGAATTAGGGTTTTTCTTTTTTTTTTTCAGATACTCTTCTTAATGCTCTACTAATGCTTTTATAGTCCCCCTTTAATTCCCTCTCGATTAGGGTTACAAGAGTTTGATTTTATCTCATCTTCTTTCGCCAACACGCCCGTGTTTCCCAGCAACACACCCGTGTTTCGCATAGTTCTTTCAGCCGATCATCAACACGGTCGGATCCCGAGCCGTGTCTCAAGTGTGAAATTGGCAGAGCAGTACACGGCCTGGCACACGAGCGTGTCCCGACCCGTGTTCAAGGTACTCAAATCTTCCAGAAAGATACACGGGCACAAACACGCCCGTGTTAAGATCAAACTCCTCATTTTCTTCTAATTTTGTCATTATTCACTCCTAATCTTCAATGAATCCACTTCCAACTTTGATTAGCGACCTATAATCACAAAATAAGCATAAATAAACTATCTAAACATAAATTAACACAATTAATCATAAAATTAACACAAATAACCATACAAAATATACTCTAATCAGATATTAATCTAAAGTTTTTTAAAAATCTCTAGAAATTTGGTAAATTGCTCTTCATCCTTTTATTTTCTCAACTATTAGGGAAAGGATCTTAGGTACAAGTGGTGGAGATGAGCTTTACACCTTATCCTTTTTGCACACTACAACCTTCTTTTTAGTTATGGTCTCCACTATAATATATTGATCATCTTCCTCATTTATTTTGGCCTCAATATCCATCTCAACCTTTTATTTGAGAAAGAATGTAAAGTTCAAATGGGATTCAAACTGCCAACGAAGTTTTGAAATCTTAAAGGAGAAGTTAGTCACTGTACCAATATTGACGTTACTAGTTAAAGGGGGTCATTATGTGGTATATAGCGATGCTTCAAAATAAGGACTTGGCTACTTATTAATGTAGAATGGAAGGATTGTGGCATATGCATCAAGATAACTAAGGCCACATGAACAAAACTATCCCACACATGATCTAGAATTAGTAGCAGTAGTATTTGTATCAAAGATATAGAGACACTACCTATATGGAGTTACCTGTTAAATATTCATGGACTACAAGAGCCTGAAATATGTCCTAACTTAAAAGGAGTTAAACCTAAGATAGAGACATTAGGTAGAGCTATTAAAAGATTATGATTGTACGAGCGGATGCGCTGAGCCAAATATTGGATGGCAGTTTATACCATATTCGTACAATAACGATGATGCTTTTGATAGAGCTAAGGAAATTAAATGCCGAATTTGTAATAAATACTTCCAGTGGAGTCTTAGCTACCTTGAAGGTAAAGCCGATATTGATAGAGAAAATAGTAGCAGTGCAACAAGTGGGTGTATAGGAATTGAAATGTATGCAAGTGAGTATGCAAAAGGTGAGTATGCAAAAGGTGGAAAAGTAAAGGAATTAAAATGTATCGAAGAAGGAGTCTTAAAGTTTGAAAACAGACTATATGTGCCAAATTTAGAAGAATTAAGGTGAGAAATAATAAAAGAGGCACATTATTCGGCGTACGCTATGCATCTAGGATGCATGAAGATGTATAGGACACTGAAAGAGAATTATTAGTGAAAAGGGATTAAAGGTGACATAGAAAAATTCGTATCTAAGTGTTTAATGTGTTAGCAGCTGAAGGCTAAACGCAAACACCCTACAAGATTATTACAATCCTTGCCAATTCCTGAATAGAAGTGGGAATATATCACAATAGATTTTATGGTAGGATAGCCAAAAATCCAACAGGGACATGATGTCGTTTGGGTGATCGTTGATCGACTAACGAAGTCAGCACACTTTTTACCAGTTAAGGTCGGCTACAATTTGAACAAATTGGTGGAGCTTTATGTGAAGGAGATCATAAGACTACACAGAGTCCTAGTATCAATCGTATCAGATTGAGACCCAAGGTTCACTTCACAATTTTGGCCAAGTTTACAAGAAACGTTGGGTAATAAACTGAAGTTTAGTACAACTTTCTATCCTCAAATAGATAGCCAATCTGAACGTACCATCCAAATATTAGAAGATATGCTTGTTGGGTCCGATAGGCTGCTCAAGAAGGGGGATACGTGAATTGAGCTCTTTTTGAAAAATGGTATAAAAACTCAAAAACTAATTTTGACAAAAACTAGTACATCAGAAGTTTTGAAAAGCTATTTATCAAAGCTATCATATCACAATGAAAAACTGAAATTAAAGATGCAAGTCATCAGAGCTAAATTTAGAAAAAGCAGAATAGATCAACTACCTAAGAAAACTAATATTTTTGGATTTTTGAATAAGGAATCAAAATAAAATCATGCAAAAAAAAGTGCAAGCATCGAAGCTAATTTTTAAGTAGGAACTCAGTTGAAAATAAATCAACAATAGAAATCAGAACCAAAAATAATTGTAAGCATGCATGAAACTAAAAATAAAGAGCAAAGAGAAGAAATCAGATACATCGATTTTATCGTGGTTCGGCTATCTGCCTATATCCACTTCTTGAGGCACTCTTCAAGATTTTCTCTTAATCTTAGTCTCTTTAAATGGACAAGAGATAATCCTTAGAGTATAGTCCTATCTGTAACTACCCTGTTACTATAACTACCCCACAAACTAATTTTCAAATAGATTCAGAAACTGCTGCCTATATGGTTTTCAAAAAGCTCCAGAAAAAATTGCACCCCTATAGTTTTTGAACAGTACCAAAAAATTGCTCCTTACCATTAGTTTTGCAAATCAACTAAGAAACTTACACCGCAAGCTTATCAATAGGTGCTTGAAGACCTTCCTCACTTGATTACAAAAGATTTTCAATATTTTTCTCTCAGATTTCACTCAAGAAAATACAAATAGAGCCTATAAGAACTTGAGAGAGCAAATGAACAATGTATGAAGTGCAATGCTTCGATTTTTTAATGTAATGCTCTCTACCCTTCAATGAAAATGGGTTGAGCTATTTATACTAAGGGCTGAGTTGGAAAGAGATGTCATTTAAACCAATCATAAAATTCTTTTAATAAAATAAAAAAAAAGGATAAATTGTGCTCTTTTGCCAAAAACATTATGCATGGCTTGTGTAAGAGTGAGTGCAATGCAGAAGTAGGTGTGTTGCTATTTTATCTACAGAAAAGACAAGAGACAGTAAGACATGTGTCATAAAATTGTTTGTCCTGCTGATGTACAAAATTAGCTTGTTTGTAGAATATATTTCTTTGTCTTTTTAGCCAAAAACAGAAATAAAGTACAGATCTTGAAAACCATCAAATTTGTAAAATTAATGGTGCAAATTTGCTCTCAAGTACTTTTAACACATAAAGCTAATTTCTTCAATTACTGAAATACCCTTCAGCATTTTGCATTTGGGCTCCACGGGCTTTTGCACTTGACAATTTGTATTTACACTTGACAATTTGCGTTCACACATACATTTATCACTTTATCACTATTTTACTTGCTGTCATATATCTCAATTTAAGCACATTAGCAATAATATTATTTTTATCATTTTTGTTACTCATCAAAATCAGGCTTAGGTTGTAACCTTTTCAACAATATCCCCCTTTTTATGATGAAAAAACTTGATAAAAATAATTTATTTTCAAAAGATAAGCACATTTAAAATATAAACGTAAATATGTACAAAGAGACATATGCAGAGAATGATATGTAATATAAAATTTAAAATTTTCTGAAACTAATTTTAAAAACATCTAAAACACAAAATCTTTTCTCCCCCTGAATTTATGCCGATAATTTTAATAGCCAATCAATTTTTCATTAAACTCTTTAAAAGAAATGATAAGGTAAGCTGCACATTGATAATGCAGAATTGAGAGATATATCAGAGCAATGAAAAATAAAATCACATACTAAACAAGAATTGAATGAAAATATGTAGATTTATTGAGCTAAAAAAAATTAGCCTGCAGTTCATACAAAATGAGATTCAAAAGGATACTATAGGACAGGACGATACAAAAACACTAATATGTTAATAACAAAAATACTTATTCTACTCCTCCTTTTTGTCATCAATTAAAAAGAAAGTAATGAAGGAGAGTAGTAACTGTAGTCTAACCAAAAAAATATTAAGATTTCAGAGTCAAAGATAAGACAAGCATATAGGTAAATAAGAAACTAATTTTGTTATCTAGAAATATGAAAAAACTTAAGCTGCTAGATCTGTGGATGGTTTCAGTCTCTGTCGGGTTACTCGACGGGTAGGTAGGATTGGAGTCTTTTGGGCTTTGTGTTTGAGTTTGTAACTAGGTTTAGGTTTTATCTGTTCACCCTTATCAGCATCCTTAAGCTGCTCTTTCTCTTCTTCCTTTGACAAAATAACTGAAGCAAAAGGTAGAGGATGATTGAGAAGTGCCCTATAAAGGTCAGCTAAATCAGCTTCAGATTCTTCAATAAACTTGTCAAATCTAGCTTGGCAATTGTCTATTAAAGCTTGGAATCTGGTTGCTACAGAAGATATAGACTATCTAGCCATTCAGTGTTTCACTTCATCTTCTGTCATCGTACTTTGTGACTGAACATATAATTCCTTAGTAGAATTTTTCATTGTTGGCTCATCTTCTTTCGGCTTGTTAGTCTGTTTTTCACCATTTTTAGCTTCCAGCTGTTTCTCGGTCTGTTTCTCAGTGGCTTCCTCAATCTCTTCCTTCTTAGATTCTTTTTCTTCTTTTGTTAGCTTTTCCTTTTCAGAATCCTTAACGAGCTCTTTTTCTGATCTCATCGAAAAGCCTGTCAGGATTCACTATTGTCTCAAAGTCAGATTCAGCTTCAGTGTCTTCCTCGATAATTTTTTTACCCTTAGCTTTTTGCTTTAATTTTGCATCAGAGATAGTGGTGGAACTTGCAGGGACAAAAACTTTTTTCTTCTTCCTTCTTCTTAAATTTTTTTTCTTGATAGATTTCAACTTTTTTTTAGAATCAGCTTTAGTTTTCTTCACTTTCTTAATTTTTTCCTTTTCCATTTTTACTTCTTCAACCTTTGTGATTTTAGACTTGGACCTGATCTTCAGCACAAATGACTTTGAGATCAATTCAGTCTTCTCAAAAGTCTCATCACTTAGGTCTACTTTTAGAAACTTAAAGAGCTTTGTTAAGATCATGGCATATGGCAGCCCTTTAGATTTAGTCAGGCTCATTATAAAATCCATAATTAAATAACACAAATTAAAGCTCTTCTTCCTAGTCAAATGCCACATCATGCATAACTCAACGTTATTCACATAATCAAGACTACCTAGTTTCAATGCTAAAAATCAAGTAATGAATTTGTGCACTATTCTCAAATCTTGAGAGAGAGAGAGGCTGAACTTACATTCTCAGTGGCTTTGATTTCAGAATTTCTAGAAACCTTCTTCTTAAACTCTTTCTCATCAAAACTTTTGATTTTCTTCAAATTAGCTTTCTTTGCTAGTCTTGCACTATGATTTGGAATGTTGAAGGCTTTAGAGATGATTTCCAGAGAAATAATGTACTTCTCTCATTTCAAGGTGACTTCAAACTCTTATGAATTAATCTCTTTCATTGAGCTATAAAACTGATGAACTAGATTTTCATACACATCTTTATTGATTTCCATCAGGCTGATCTATTATTGAGCCGAAAACTATTCATTCAAAGGAAAATCAAAGCTTTTGAAAAACTCTCGATCGATCATTTTTGGAGGAATTAATTTATTGTGGGAAATCTTCAACTCAATCCCTTTCGACTTTTTTTCCATGATTTCCTTTTTCTCAGTTTTTTTTATCTTCACCTTTTTCTATGTCTGTTTCAGTGAATCAACGCTTGCTTCTCTAAAATCCTTTCTCTTCTTGCTTGTATCACTCATCTTGGTAAGAAAAGAAATTGCTTTCCTTGAATTTGTTATGAGTATGAACATATAATAATAGAGAGAAGAGTTTTGATTTTAAAAAAAAAATTGAATGTGGGTTTGAATAGGAAGAGATAGTGGGTATTTAATGAGAAGAATTCTCGAAATAACCATTGGATAAAAGGGTGTCTCACACTAGAAACCAGCAGACGTAACCTTTTCAATTTCTAAAAAAATTAATTTCTTATTCAAGTGTATGCCTATCCTATTTTCTCTCTAAGGCAAGTAATGTTTTTTGCATAAGCTGACGTGTCAACCATTTGAAGGCTAATAACTGACATGAATTTCAGAATGAGCAAGTGTGTCTTTTCCAAACAGGCACGGTCCTGAAAAAATATCGCTATTCTGATTTTTCAAGATACAACTGTAGTTTATCTATTTGATTCAAAGATATTAATGAGGACTGATAAACTATCTTATTGAACATAATTAATTCAAGAAGGAGAAAAATATTTTCAAATAAAAAAACTTAAAAAAATGAATTTATGCATCCAGATCAATAACTTTTAACTTAGTTTTAATTTTACAAAAATTATCTTCACTCAAAGGCTTTGTGAAAATGTCAGCAAGTTGCATGTCAATAGGCACAAAAATCAGCTTGATGTCACTATTCAACATATGATCACTTATGAAATGATGCCTACTTTCAATATGTTTTGTCCTAGAATGCATGACAGGATAGGAATTTGAGAGTACCTTATTTTATAATCTTCTAGTTCTTACTTTATCCAAAGACTTTGTGTAACACAGCTTCCAGCAGTAATATATTCAGCTTCAGCAGTTGATAAGGCCACCAAAGTTTATTTCTTGCTAAACCATGAAACTAATCCGCTACCAAGAAACTGACAAATTCCAGATGTGCTTTTCCAGTCTATTATATTTCCTACAAAATCAGCATCACTATATCCCACAAGATCAAAGGATGTATCTTTAGGTTACTATAGGCCAAGACCTTGAGTTTCCACAAGATACCTAAAAATCCTTTTAACAGCTACTAAGTGAGATTCCTTAGGATTAGCTTGAAAACGCACACATAAACAGACATTAAAATGAATATCAGGTCGACTAACAGTAAGATAAAGTAATAATCCGGTCATACCTCTATACATCTTGCTATCTACCTGTTTACCTTTTTCATCTTTGTCTAATTTGATTGTGGCGCTCATTGGTGTCCTGTTGATTTTAGCTTCAGATAACTTGAATTTCTTTAGCATTTCTTTCACATACTTGGACTGATTTAGGAAGATACCATCCTTACACTGTCTGACTTATAATCCTAAAAAGAAATTGAGTTCCCCCATCATGCTCATTTCAAACTCATTTGTCATCAAATTAGAGAACTCCTTGCATAAGCTTTCTTTGGTTGCTCTAAAAATAATATCATCCATATAGATCTGGACAATCAGAATATGTTCAGTCTGATTTCTTGTGAAAAGAATATTTTCCACTTTGCCTCTTGTAAACCCATTTTCTAGCAAAAACTTGCTTAGTCTTTCATACCAAGTTCTAGAAGCTTGTTTCAGACCTTACAATACTTTTGTTAGTTTGTACACATGGTTGGGCTTATCATGTATCTTAAAGCCAGGGGGCTGAGAACTTGATTCACATAAACTTCTTCATTGAGATATCCATTCAAGAAGGTATTTTTAACATCCATCTGAAATAGCTTGAAGTTTCTATAACAGGCAAATGCACACAGTATTCGAATCGCTTCAAGTTTGGCCATATGTGCAAAGGTCTCATTAAAATAATTCCTTTTTTTGGTTGTAACATTTGGCAACCAGACTAGCTTTGTTCGAACAACATTTCTATGCTCATCAAGCTTTTTTCTGAAGACCCACTTAGTTCTCATGATAGTGTGATCTTTAGGCTTTGGAACTAATTTTCAAATACTATTTCTTTTAAATTGATTTAGCTCTTCTTGCATGGCCATAATCTAATTTTCATATTCTTGTGCTTCCTCTATGCTTTTTGGCTCTATTTTTGACACAAATGCTACATTTCCTATCATCTTTCTAAAGCTACTTCTTGTAACCACTTTTTCAGATGGGCTGGTCAGTATATTCTCCTCGAAGTGATATTTGTGATATCTCTTTTCCTTGGGTAGATCATGATGCAAGGGTTGCTGATCATTCTATCTTTCTTCAGTCCGGTCTTCTCCTTCAGGCTGATTTTCATTCTCTGGTAACCTTCCTCCTGTCAAATCTGATTAACCTTCTAAATTAGCTTTAGCATTCTTTTCTGGAGCAGATTCTTTTTTTTTGGGCTTACTCATTGATCTTTTTGGTTGTTTCAGGTGTGGAACTTTTAGTACCTACAAGAAAATCATCTACAAGAGTTCTTTTGTTAAAAACTCTGACAGCTCTACTATAATCAGAATAGCCTAGAAAAATTCCCTCATTTGAATTTGCATCAAATTTGGCTAGCTAATCTTTCTTGTTATTATGAGTAAAGAATTTATAACCAAACACCTTAAAATAGCTTATCTTAGGTTTCTTTACCTTTCCACAGCTCATAGGGTATCTTTTTCAAGGAGGATTTTACTAAAGCTCTATTTAAGATGTAGCATGCTGTATTTATAGCTTCAGCCCAAAAATACTTTGGTAAATTAGTTTCACTAAGCATTGTGCACACCATCTCTTATAAGGTTCTATTCTTTCTTTCTACAACTCCATTATGTTAGGGAGCTGAAAAGTTGTGACTGATTCTAAACTCATCACATAGTTCTTCAAACTGTTTATTTTCAAACTCTTGACCATGATCACTTTGAAAACTTATAATTTTATATCCTTTTTAATTTTAAAGCTTTCTACAAAGACTAGAAAATTTATTAAATGCCTCATCCTTTTTAGCTAGGAAGAGGGTCCAAGTATATCTAGTATAATCATCCACTGCAACAAATGCATATGACTTGTCTCCTAGACTAGATGGCGTGATTGGTCTAAATAAATTAAGATGCAACAGTTCAAGTGGTTTGCTAGTTGAGATTGTGCCTTTAGATTTGAATGAACACCTTGTTTGTTTGCCTAATTAACAAGCATCACAAATAGTGTCCTTTTCAAATTTCAACTTCAGTAGACCTTTTACAAGCTCATTTTTGGAAAGCTTTGAAATCAGATTCATGCTTGCATGACCTAATCTTTTATGCCACAAATAGCTATCTTCAACAACATATGCTAAACACAAATCAGATGCACAGTGTAAATTTTCAAAATCAACCAAGTATACATTTTCAAATCTATCACCAACAAACAATGCTTGATTATCATGCATATCTTGAACTTTACAGTGAGTAGGCTCAAAAATGACTCTTTTATTCTTATTACATAACTGACTGACACTTATCAAATTAAACTTCAAACCTTTAACCAGTGATACCTCTTCAATAGAAGGATTAGCTCTGACTGTTCCGATGCCAACTATTTTTCCTTTGCTGTTGTCTCCAAAACTGATGGATCCCTTATTTTTCAGCTTTAGTTGAGTGAACTTTGACTCGTCACCTGTCATATGCCTAGAATAAGCACTATTCATATACCATTTTTCTTGAACACTCTTGCTCTTGAGGTAGACCTACAAGGGATCAATTAGTTTTAGGTACCCAAACTATCTTGGGTCCTAATGGGTTAATCTCAAAAAATAGCTTAGTACCTTTTGGTACCCAGATAAATTTAGCTTTAGAAAAACCTTTCTTATAAGCACAAAATCTTGATACATGTCCTTTATGATAAAAGCATGTGTGATATGTGTGACTTGAAGAAACCTCTTTAATAAAGTAAGAGTCATATTTTTTATTTTCACAAATCCAGTAAAGCCTAATCCATACTTTTCATTTGAAAACCGTTAGTTTCCTAATAAAATATCAAGATTTTACCTTCCCTTTATGAATCTTTCAAGATCATTGGTTAAGCTCTTAATTTTTTTTTTGCAAATCATCATTAGTTCTTACCAGAGATGTATTTCTTTTAGTGATCATACTAAGCTCATTTTTTAGAAATCTAATTTCACAAAAAGAAATATTTAAACATTCAGATGCATGTGCAAACAGATCTCATACATGTTTCTCTTTTTCTTTCAAATCATCAAATTCAGCTTGTAAAGCTCTAGAGAAAATAGTTTCAGCTTTATCGTTAAGAAGTTTCTCATTTTCTGACTTAATAGATTTGAGTTCTTTCTTAAGCTTTTTATGTTTCTTGGAAAGTTTTTTTTAAATTCAATGTATAGCTCATCAAATGCATTACCTAAATCATCATCAGAAACAAAGTCAGAAGATTGTACCTTTTGTGTGAACTCTTTTAAGGAATTAGTTTCGGATCCTGATTCCTTCATTTTAGCTTGTTCAATTCTTCACTTTCAAAAGCCACCAGACAGAGGTTTGCAACTTCATTTGACTTCTCTTCTTCTCCTGAACTTGAGCTTTCACTGACACTCTATATAGCAACCATAGCTTTTTTGGCTTTGCTTTTGTTAGACTTCTTTTTTAGCTTCGGGCAATCAGTCTTGTAGTGTCCAGGCTTATTGCATTCAAAATAAATCAATTCTTGCTTTTCCTTTTTCTGTAGAGGATTGGCTTTGGGGCTGAACATCTTCTTGATGTTGTTCCTGTAGCTCTTTCTACCTTTTTGATACATTCTTTTGAATCTTCTTGTGAACAGCGTAAGATCATCTTCGTCTTCTGAGCTAGTTGAACTTTCACTGCTTGAGCTGATTTTGAGGGCTAGATCACTTCTCTTCTTTTTATCGCTTATTATTTTCTTTTCTTTTTCGTTGCTTCTCATCATCATTTCATGTGTCAGTAGCAAACTTACAACTCATCATAAGAATATTCCTTCAAATTTTTAGCTTCACAGAGAACCGTGACTTTAGTCTCCCATCTTTCTGATAGAGATCTAAGGATTTTCTTTACTATTTCTTCTTTAATGATTTTATTTCCAAGATTTTTGAGTGAGTTCACTATTTTAGAGAATTTTGAATTCATTGAAGAAATAGTATCGTCCGGTTTCATAAAAAACAACTCATAATCTCTCCATAACCTGATTTATCCCTTCATAGGTGACTTCTAATTTGTTCCATACTTGTTTTGCTGATGTGCAAGTTGAGATTCTATTGTACTCGTTCACATCCAATGCACAATGAAGTATGTTGAGTGCTTTTGTATTCAGTTGGATCTTTTTCCAATCATCATCAGAGTAATCAGCTTTTGTGATAGTGACTTTCTTGCCATCAGCTTGGGTTTTAGTTGAAACTATCAGTCCAGCAACAATAACTCTCCAGCAATCGATATCAGCAGCCTATACAAAATTTCTCATTCTGTTTTTCCAATAAGCATAGTTTATGCCATTAAAAAGAGGAGGACACGTGATAGAATTTTCCTCAAGTAATCTTGATACACTATGGACAGCATTAGAACTACTAGCAGCTATTTTGGATCTCTCAAAGGTGTTAACCTTAGAAATAGTTTCAAAGACCTGCTCTAATACCAAGTGTTGGGTCCAATAGACTACTCAAGAGGGAGGGTGAATTGAGCTCTTTTTAAAAAATAGTATAAAAACTTAAAAACTAATTTTGACAAAAACTAGTACAGCGGAATTTTTGAAAAGTTATTTATTAAAGCTATCAGATCACAGTGAAAAACTGAAATTAAAGACGCAAGTCATCAGAGCTAAATTTAGAAAAAGCAAAATATATCAACTACCTGAGAAAAACTAATATTTTTAGATTTTTGAATAAGGAATCAAAATAAAAGTATGAAGAAAAATAATGCAAGGATCGGAGCTAATTTTCAAGCAGGGACTCAGTTGAAAATGAATCAACAATAGAAATTAAAACCAGAAATAATTGTAAGCATGCATGAAACCAAAGATAAAGAGCAAAGAGAAGAGAAATCAGGCACATCAATTTTATCGTGGTTCGGCTGCCTGGCTATATCCACTCCTTGAGGCACTCCTCAAGATTTTCTCTCAATCTTAGTATCTTTTAATGGGCAAGAGATAAGCCTTTGAGTACAATCCTATCTATAACTACCCTATTGCTAGAACTACCCCACAAATTGATTTTCAAATAGATTTAGAAACTGATCCCTATCTGGTTTTCAAACAGCTCCAAAAAAACTGCACCCCTTTGGTTTTCGAATAGTACCAGAAAACTGCTCCTCACTACTAGTTTTGCAGATCAACTAGGAAACTTATACCGTAAGTTTATCAATAGGTGCTTGAAGATCTTCTGCACTTGATTACAAAAAGATTTTCAATGTTTTTCTCTCAGATTTCACTCAACAAAATACAAATAGAACATATAAGCACTTGAGAGAGCAAATGAACAATGCATGAAGTGCAATGCTTCAATTTTTCAATGTAATACTCTCTACCCTTAAATGAAAATGGGTTGAGCTATTTATACTAAGGGCTGAGCTGGAAAGAGATGTCATTTGAACCAATCATAAAAATTCATTTAATAAAATAAATAAAGGATAAATCATGCTCTTCTACTAAAAACATTGTGCATGGCTTGTGTAAGAGTAAGTGCAATGCAGAAGTGTGTGTATTATTATTTTATCTACAAAAAAGACAAGAGACAGTGAGACAAGTGTCACAAAGTTATTTGTCCTACTGATGTACAAAATTAGCTTGTCTGCAAAAAATGTTTCTTTGTCTTTTTAGCCAAAAATGAAAATAAAGTATAGAGCTTGAAAACTATCAGATTTGTGAAATAAATAGTGCAGATTTGCTCTCAAGTACTTTTAATACATAAAGCTAATTTCTTCAATTATTGAAATACCCTTCAGCATTTTACATTTGGGCTTTTGCACTTGACAATTTGTATTCACACTTGACAATTTGTATTCACACTTGACAATTTGCTTTCACACATACATTTATCACTTTGTCACCATTTTACTTGTTGTCATAAATCTCGATTTAAGCATATTAGCAACAATATTATTTTTATTTTTCTAGTTACTCATCAAAATCAGGCTCAGGAAACAGGTTCAAGTTGTAACCTTTGCAACAATTCTTAGAGCAAATGCATTAGAATTCGAAGGTAATTGGAATAAGCAAGTACGACTGATGGAATTTGTTTAGAATAATGACTATTAAAGTAGCATAGACATGGCACCATTTGAAGCAACTATATGGGAGAAAGTGTAGAACTCCTATTTTTTAGGAGGAAGCTGGAGAGAGAAAGTTATTGGGTCTGGAGTTAGTATAAATGACTAAAGAAAATCTTCGTATAATCCAAGCGAATCTAAAAACAGCCTAAGATAGACAAAAGAGCTATGCCAATCTGAAGAAAGCTGATATCGAGTATAATATTGGCGAGAAAGTATTCTTGAAGATATCCCTGTGGAAAGGTGTGCTGAGGCTTGGCAAGCACGGTAAGCTAAGCCTAAGATTTATTGGACTATACGAGGTGACTGAGCATGTTAGGCCAGTAGCCTATTGACTAGCTTTACCCCTAAGTTTTTTTAGAATCCATGATGTTTTTCACGTATCGATTCTGAAAAGATACAGAAATGATCATTCGTACGTACTACGAGAACAACCGGTGGAACTGAAAGAAAATTTGAGCTACAAAGAAGAACTGGTATCGATCATAGCTGAGGATCAAAAGATACTGCACAATAAGGTTGTTCCACTAGTCAAAATGCTATAGGAAAATCACCTCCATGAGGAGGCCACATGGGAGTTATAAGAAGATATGAGGCATCGGTATCCATAATTATTTCTCCAAGAAATGAGAGTGTATTAGCTTTCTCAAATTTTGAGGATGAAATTTTCTAAGTGGGGGAGAATTGTCGAGTCCGTGTCTGAATATTTAATATTATATTTGGGTAAAACTAAATTATATAAAAATAAGTTTGATTGAAGGATTTAATTAGAAATAATTAAGTTTGGGGACTAAAGTGTAATTGGGCCTTAACCGCCCATTTCCTCTAATGTTTGAATTGTTTTTAAAAAAAAACATGTTGCATACTTGAAAAGCGGTGTAATGACACACCACTTCCCATGCAAGGCAAAGGTGAAGGAAGAGGAGTCTGGTACCATTTGGTACCATACAATTGAAAGAAAGAAAAAGAGAAGAAATGGAAATCGGTGGAAGATCGTGAGTTCGCCTGGAAGCTGCAACGCGAGAAGGAAAATAGTAGGGAGAGGAAGGAATCAACGACGTTAGTGAGTGGACTTTTCTCATTAAAACCTTATATTTTTCTTTTGTTAAATTGTTGATTTTGTTGATGTTTTTATTGATTGATTGAGTTTGGAATTCATTTGATTTTTGTTTAAATTCAAATTTTTGAATGTTGGAACAAGGTGAAAAGGCGACGCCTCTGTGCAAAGAGGCGGTGCCTCAGCCTGTTCAGGCCCTAGAGGCGACGCCTCTATTGATAGTAGGGCGGTGCCTCTATAAGCCTTAAGGGTGGTGCCTCTACTATTTGAATTACTACGGCGGCACCTTTAATGAGAAAGGGGTGGCGCCTCTGTCTGTCTTGGAGGGAAAAATATTTCTAAAAGTGAATTTGAAAAATATTGATTCACTGGATGTACGGGAATTTGACTCTAATGTGTTCTGCTTAACTGAGATCATGATCTGATTAAGAAATGCACTTATTTGAGTATTTAAGAAAAAAAAAAGAACTAATATTTAAAAGGATTACAGTAAGACCGTACCCGGAGTATGGTAGAGTTCAATGAGATGTAAGACTGTGTCTGGAACACAGCGAATCATGTTATTTCCTGTATCTTGGATACAGTGATATAAGATTATGAAAGCTTTTGGGGCTACTCTGAGTGATTTATGATAATGGTATGCATACCTGGCTCGAACCTTCAATGTGCTGATTGGTACCCACTACATTGATAGCAACCTGATTATGTATTATTTAAATGAATCAATTGTGATTTGATATATATATATATAATTGGAATGTTTATGGTTGACTATTTGGTTTATAGTTAATATTTAACAGCTTATATTAATTGGTTTAAAATTACCTTTATTATTATTTTGATATGTTTATCTATTTTAGCTACTGGGAGTATATTGTTTAGTATACTCACTGAGTGTTTCATATGGAAATTGATATGTGTAAATCTACAAGCATACAGAATCATAACTAGTAGTAATAAAATATCATCCCACAGAGATTGGAAAATTGAATACTGAAATAATTACTATGTTTGTTTATTTAGACAATGAAATAGAGTTTGGATTCTTTAAAAACTAACACTAAATCAAAATAAAGAAAAACTCAAATTCAATCAAAGTTTAAAAGCTAGGGTTCTTATTTTTAAATTGACCATTTCAAAATATTGATTAACTAACTAGGTTTACTTAATCCTAATTCATTTTGAAGGGATCTTAGGAATCATAGATTTTCCTCTCAGATAAACCTATGATTAATTGGGAATTAATTAACACTAAGTTTACCAGCTCTCACCAACCTAATGTCTTTTAAATCCTATTTTAAATCTTAACCTTTTAATTAATATTAATCCACTTAACTGTCTCTCAACTAATTAAGCAATTAATAGGTTATTGTCTAATCCTACAGAACCTATCTCTCAATCAAGCTCTATAATGTCAATTCAATCTTAGGTTGGCCAGGCCCAAAATGACATTAAGCATAATAATAACTAATGAATTAAAACTGACAACCTAATATTAATTGCAATAAGCACATGGTCAATTCAGAATAGGAACCCTAAAAAGGAATCTAGCCACTCATATTAAAAAGAAAAGAAAGAGATGAAGAAATGAAGAAAACAATTCTAATCATAATGAATAATAAGAAATGTTAACAAGAAAACTCCTTTCACCAAGGTGTAGAGAAAGCTTGTCCTTCAATCTTCAAAACTAAATCCTATTTTAATATGAGCAAAAACAAAAATAATAACTAAAAAGAAGAATAAAAACAAAAACTAGAACTAGAACTAAAAATAAAATAACCCTTAAATGAAAATGAAATTGTCCTATTTATAGACTCAAAAACCTAATAAGAAAGGTAATCTAACCCCTCTCAAACTTTATCTAATCAACAACTAAGAGATAAGTTCCTATCTATCCAAATTTCAACTGAAAACTATCATCTCGTTGACTGCCATATAAGTCAGGCATGGGTGCACAAAAAAATGGCATGGCTGCGCAAGAAATAACATGTTGCTGAGCTTTATGCCTTGCATGGCCGTGCTTGATTTTGGCACGGCCGTGCCACCTGTATCATGCCCAAAAACAACTCTCAGGCATAGCCATACAACAATTAAGCATGGCCATGCTAATCCCCAACGTAGATAACTCCTTATCTTGAGTCTTTAGCTCATCCAATCTTCAAGGATTGATCCAATCTTCATCCCAATACATCCTACAAAACCAAATACAAAAGAAATTATCTAAAAATAACTAAATCCTAATAATTAAGATAAAATAATAAAAATAACTAAATTAAGTAAAAACTAACTAATAGTGCAACTACTAAGCCTAAGATGCAATAAAATAGAGTGCTTAAAATAAGTGTTTTTCATACTCATCAAATACCCCCACACTTGAGTCTTTGCTTGTCCTCAAGTAAAATAAGAGAACAACCTATTCATACAAAGAATCAATATCATGAGTAGTTCTTAACTTGAGGAACCATCCTACTCTCCTCTTAATACAAAGTTTAAAAACTGAAAATCATAGCAATAACTCATAACTAAGAATATAACAATTACCAAGTGAATAACAAACTCCCTCATTGAATTCATGAAACAATATGATTAACAACTAAGAAAAATGAAAGTAGGTATGAAACACTAATACTTATGTAGTTCTTTCATTAACAAAACTTAAAAGGCGCATCACTTATTCCTTATATTTTCCCTATTGTAGTATCCCTACCTTTCCATATTACTCAATGTGGATATCTCAATAAGTCCTTTGGATACTCATATCCTTTATCTCTTGGAGTAATGCACGAGTGCATTTTATGCTCCATCTCGCTTAAGGAATTTATTTATTTATTTTATTTTAGACTTAGTGCCGATACATATATGAACCATATAAAACATTTAAACTTCTACAAACATCTTTCTCAACTATCAAGCACACTATTTCAATCACTCAATGAAGGAGTAGGCATTAAGTTCATTAAAATTTAAAAATTCTTAATCACAAGTTATTCCTCTAACTTAACAATCCAAACTAAGCATTAAAAGGAGAGCAACACACTTACTCAAGAAGAACACACCTAATGACACTAACTCTTAGCATAAATAGGCTCAAAAACTCAAGTGATTGGTTTCTTATTCATGCAACAATAGACTAAAATGTAAAACATAAAACTAAAAATAAAAATAGAAAAATAAAGGGGAAAGAGAACTTCCCTACTCAGATGCATTCCAAATTTTGATTTTTCCTCCCCCACACTTAAAACTTGCAATGTCCTCATTGCTTGAAATATGGAAATAATTTGAATGGTGCTGACAATCAGGTGGCACGGCCATGCACGAAAGTGGCATGGTCGTGCCTGCCTTACGAACTTACGGACTGAGCAGGTGGCACGACCATGCACGATTTTGGCATGGTCATGCCTAGTTTTTAAATTTACGACTGGAACATACAAAACAGGCATGGCCGTGCATTGAAGTGGCATGGTCGTGCCTCTATCCTTTAGCTCTCCTCCTCTTACAATTTTTAAACTTCTTCCAATGCTTTTTTTGTTAGTATAGATGTGCCCTAGGGCCATTCATGTATATAGACATTGTATATTTATCCCCATGGCAATAAAATATTCATTTGGATCAAAGTGTTTGTTTATTTGAGTATTTACCCTTAGTACAATGTTAGATAAGTTTATT
>CATIWO010154080.1:0-15852 GCA_949673435.1 Macaranga tanarius | reverse complement strand
AATTTTATATTCGTACATGCATATATATCAATTAAAATAATAAACTCAAAATATTTTAGGACCACATGCGTGTCAGCAAAGGAAGGTCGCTACAACAATTCGTGTAGAACTATGATTGGACCACGTATACAAAGTTTAAAGACACAGCACACGTGGATTAATAACACTTATGCAGCATAAAAAATTCATAAATATTGGACGGTGACGATACACCATCTTAAGAGCATTTCAGTATTTCGACGTCACTCCAACTGTACATGTCGGATCTTTTTTTTTTTTTCCTCATTTGCCCGTGACGGTGACGGGCAGCCTCTACCCCTGCCCGCAATTTTTTTTTTTAATTGTGGCCCCCTGCAGGCGACAGTGTCTATTTTTTCACCTCCAACCCCTTTCCTTCAAAAACTATTTTTATTGGGTCCTCTCTCCATCTCCAAAGGTCTCATTTCTCAGTTCTATTTCTTGTGGGCGTCTTCTGTTGATTGATTTTAATCTGTTTTTTGGGTGTTTTTCAGTTTCATTACTTGTGGGTTTTGTTGGGTTAATGGCTGGAATCTGTTGTGGAGTTATGGGTGAAACTGAGGCTTCTGCTGCTGCATCAGTTGTAACTGAACCAAGCTCAAGAGCTGCTTCACGGAGGAGAAGATTAGAGATCCGGCCATTGAAGTTCGTTGCAGATGCTGCCGTACAACCTCCGGTGGAAAATAGTAGAAAAAGGCAAAAACTTGATCTTTTTAATTCTCTTACGTCGTCGGAGAAAGCTTCCACACGTGACTGTAGTAACGCAACAGAAAGGTCTAAAGTAAACGAAAAGGCAGAGAACAAGAATGGATTTTTGGATTTAAATCTTGAATCTGTTAACAACAAAAGCTTATATTCTTCAGAGGAGATTCCGAAATTTGGTATGACTTCTGTTTGTGGGAGAAGAAGAGACATGGAAGACGCTGTTTCTATTCAGACATCTTTAACCTCAGGAAAAGCTTCGTTCTTTGGTGTGTACGATGGTCATGGTTGCTCTCATGTAAGTACATGAGCTGATGATTCATGCATCTTTTTTTTTTAAAAAAAAATATCTTGTTTTAATTTTGGATTCTTGATTTTTTATAGGTGGCTATAAAGTGTAGTGAACGGTTGCATGATATAGTTAAAGAAGAAATCGAGAGTTTTAAAAAAGAGCAGAGTGTTGAGTGGAAGGAAACAATGGAAAGGAGCTTTGCGAAGATGGATAAAGAAATGGAAGATTGGTGTAATGATGGTGATAAAGCTGCTAAATGCCGGTGTGAGCTTCAGACTCCACAGTGTGATGCTGTTGGATCAACTGCTGTAGTTTCTGTCGTGACCCAGGACAAGATCATTGTCTCTAACTGTGGAGATTCCCGTGCTGTGCTCTGCCGCAACGGCGCTGCTATTCCCCTCTCCTCTGACCATAAGGTAGGATATTGAATCAAGATAGTAGTTACCCAATAATTATTTTTCAGCAAAATTAAGTGATGACAGTATATTAACCAAAATTTTTGGTGTTATCTAAATCTGCAGCCTGATAGGCCAGATGAATTGTTACGAATACAAGCTGCCGGCGGCCGTGTAATCTACTGGGAAGGCGCCAGAGTTTTGGGAGTTTTGGCCATGTCTAGAGCAATCGGTAAGAGGGCCATATAATACCCTTTTCAAGAATATAATTAGCTATGTTTCATGTGTTGGTAAATTTATATTGACATGTTTCTTGATCTATTAGGTGATAATTATTTGAAACCGTATGTGATATCGGAGCCGGAGGTGACGGTAACGGAGCGGACGGCGGATGATGAGTGTCTTATTTTAGCTAGTGATGGTCTTTGGGATGTGGTTTCAAATGAGACCGCATGTGGGGTTGCACGGATGTGCTTACGTGCAGAGAGGCTACCGTCGCCACAAGGGTCCCCAGGCAGCGAAGCCGCCGTGGGTAATGGGTCCGTTGAGAGCTCGGATAAGGCTTGTTCTGATGCATCAATTCTGCTCACCAAGCTTGCCTTGGCTAGACATAGTACGGATAATGTTAGTGTTGTTGTGGTTGATTTGAGAAGAAATAATCAACATCAACATCAACAACCATCATTAATATTATAGATTTAAAAAAATAAAAAGTTTATTAACAAAAATTAAATATATGGAATAGGTTTTTTATTGTAATTTGTAGAGGCTCCTATCTAAAAGAGGGAGGGATATTTGGTATATTAAAAGAAGAAAAAAATGGAAATTTTACATTTGGGAAGTTGCTGGGTTATTGATGGGGGTATAGAATTTTTGAGGGGTCCTAAAATGTTTGTGTAAAAACAAGAGGGACTTTTTTCACATTCCTCAATGCAATCCAAATCCAATAATCCTGTTTCTTTCTGTTCATCCATCTTCTTTTACACACTTGTGTGGTTGTGCATTATATTTTAAGAGTATGGTATTGGCTACCATTGATAGCATTTTCAATGGTGGATGATTAATATTGAAGATGGAGAATATGCAATTTTGCAATTTGCAGAATGTGACTGAAGATTACATTCCAGGGTGGTATAGTGCCACAGTGCAAGGGCATAAGAGGATTTGCAGAACCTAACATGATCTGAATCAAACCCTTTAATATCATATTTCATGACCGAACATGAGATTTGGTATATAATTTTAAATTGTTAGAGTGGAACCCATCTCCATATTTTAGTAGTTAAATTAGGTCTAAATTTTGACTTGTCTAACATAAAAAGCAGCTGGGGTCCAGAGGCTTAAAAAATTTCTAGATATGCCACGAAAGGCTAGAAGGAGATTCAAAACTTATTAACCAGGATTGCAATGTATGGACTAATTACAATGAATATATGTATCTTAACATTAAATAATTAATTAGTATATTGGTGCAAAGAGATACTCTTGCGTTTTCAATTTTAATAAAATCTATATAAATAACTTTTTTTTTATTTTAAATTAAGAGTTATTGCTGACTTCAATAACATATAGGCATAGCTATAATTAAATAAAAAATAATTTTTAATTATATATGCACACAAATATATATCTATGCACTAAAAAATTTTAATATATATATTTTTTATTAATAAAATGGCCAAATAAATTTATAATACGAAGTCTTTTAAATTCGATGAATATTTGAGCATATATAATATATTAGAGAGAAGGAAATATTATTTGTTTTGTCTTTAAAATTAATGTGAAAAATGCTAGGATGACATTTTATATAATACTACTAATATAAGTTCTTACAATTTTTTAATAAAATATTTAACATAAATCATATGACGTACCTTAATCATAATTAAATTGAACAAAATTAAAAGATAAAATATTATAAAAAGTGAAAAAACAAAAGGGTTGAGGAAGGGGTCAACTTGGGAGATAATGGGAGTGTGGTGGACGGATGGAAATGGATAGGTGTGGGTTTAGAAGCTTTCCTTTCGGATACGTGGAAAGGCAGATACATTGATTTAAAATAATTTCTTTTTGATTTTTTTTCCTTTTAATTTCATGCATTATTATTATTAATTTGATTTTTTTGATTCCAATTCTTGACAAATATGATGAAGAAATGGGGGGCTCACCTGTTTGTTTACAATCAGCAAACGGCACGTAGCATTTGGTCTCAGATTTGGCATCATCAGCTCTGTGCTGTGCTAGATTTGGTTAGATTTGATGTTGATAGCATATTTGCCTATCCCATGGCTTTTTCTCAAAAGAGAATTTGTTGTTTTTTTAGCTTTCTGTTCCATCAATTTTACGATTTTTACTTTTTTTTTTTAATATTTCATTGTCAGTAAAAAAATAGTTCAATAATCATTCTTTTCAAATATATCATATTTTCGATAAATTTACTTGTTATATCGAAAATTAACTATTAATTTGTCACGTTAATTTATTTTTAATATAACTATTTTTGTATTTAATAATTATAAAAACTTCAACTAATTACAAAGAAACTAAATAAACTTTGTCAGAAATATAAAATTCTCCCAATTCATTTATATGTAAAGCCTAAAATCAAAATTTTATTATAAAATTCACCGAATTTAAATTTTAGAATCATTGAAATCATATAACTATTAGATATCAAACACATTTTTTTTGAGTTTAGACTTTACATATAAATTTAAATTTAAATTTTGTAATCTTAAAAAAATAGTCAGTAAATATTGGAAATTTTAAATTCAAATATTAGAAAATTTAAATTTAAAATTTTATTTACAAAATTAAAACTTTTAACATTTTTAAACAAATAACTCAAAGAGTCTGGTCTATATGGAGAAATAATAGCTAAATACAAGACTTATTATATATGTAAAATTTCTCACACTATTACTGATTGAAAAAACCACATACCACCAAAAAATACTTATAATGTAAAAACTTTGAATTGGACCAAAAAAAAAAGTTAGTACAAATTGTTCAACCAGCCTCAGATCAAAATTTTTAGCCCAATTTTTTTTTAATTGTACAAAACATAAGCATATTGAATTAGAAGTAAGATACATTCTTGTATAATACCATAACAATTTTATAAAGCACAAACTTAATATTGATTCAATTTAAAAGTTCAAACATATACATGAACCAATGGTATTTTTATTTAGCTAAAATTAATTTAACATTATGTTTGGTAATAAAAGGTGCAATAAAAAGGTTGGGAAATTTTTTTAAAAAAAGAAATAAAATTGTTATTTAAGTTGTTGAAATTGGTATGTATATATTAGGGATTAGGCACATGGGGCAGACACTGTTGTTTGAGGAGCGTACACCTAAAATTGGTCGGCCATTTGCCTTATTTTTGGCTGATTTGGAGTACACTCTTCCCTCCTTCGAAAGGTGGCAAAGTGGCGTACCAATTTGCTTCATATTTGCTTGACAATTACCAACTTTTATTAAATCAAAATAGAGAGGAACTTGTATTTTTTTTAATAAAAAATTTAAATGTAAATTATATATATATAGTAATATGTATTTATTGAAAAAGTTGTCTTTTTTATGAGGATTATCTAACTCAAATTTCAAAATAATAAAAGTTTATATGACTATCAAATATCATAAATGTGTATATACATATACTAGAAAATATTAATTCCATCTCATTTCATTAGGGTAGTTTTGAACAATATATTTCAAAAAATAATAATATATAGATTTTAATTTATGAATATTGTTAATTGTATATAGAAATAATATAAAATAATAATTACTATTTTACAGATTAAATAAGTTACTACATTACATATTTCATTGAGGTTAAAATTTCATTATAGAATATATTTCAAGATTGAGAAAAAATTGTGATAAAATGAAATAATCGCAATTCACCTCATTATTTTTTTTTGTAAAATTAAAAATTTTAATTATCATCATCATCAATTGGTAATGGATTTTTTTCATTGAAAGACTCAAATTAAAAATTAACGGCATTAATTTAAACTAATGTCTTACTCCAATAGTAAGATAACATTTTAAATATAACATCATGATTTAGATTTTCTTAATTGAAGGGGCAATTTCTTGTGCAAATTCCAACAATTTATACAAGTATATATTATTTGGGACAATAGTAAGTGATTAGACCATAACAATTTTCCTCAAAAATAAAAGTAATCAAAAGGCATAAAGCTAGACTTAATGAAAGGTCAACTCTCAAATAACATTTGGATGTCGATAAAGAAATGATTTAAAATTACTAAATTTGTTGGTAATGCAACAATTTCACTCAATCTTTATAGCACATTTATTTTCAATAAAGTAACATATATATAATTCTAATCCAACGATTCGATCAGTTCTGATGGCTTAGTGGATAATAGCATCTGGATCCGGATGAGATTAGATTTAGAGCCTTAATGGCATGATCAAAAGGCTTGCTTTTGAGATGTATTCTTTTTCAATTATTTTTTTAAATAGGTGAAAAAAATTAGTTAGATAAAAAATAAAATCCCTAAATAATAGAATAAATTATTTTTGAAATATAAATTTTTCTTTTATTTTTAATATAAAATCAATATTTATGAAAACCACCTTAAAAAATAATAATAATAAAAAGTTAACCAAATTATAAATACAGCATGTTATAATAGCCAACCTTGTTTTTAAAAGTGATTTTTATAAATATTGATTATTTTAATTTGCCTGCTGGATTACACTATATATAAACATATGCATGCATCCTAATAAAGTTAATTTGTAAATTATATTTATGTATATAAAAGCTTATCATTAGACCATCACTCAATCCAATTAAGTTGCCAACCAAGTCCACAAAAATTAGATACAATTATGTATTAATTGAATGGTTATTTAACATCCCTTTTCCAAATTTGAGCATCAAAACCATAATATAACAAGAAATTAATCTATAACATTAAAAAAAATTTATATATGTTGCTGTCAATAGTGGTCCAATAGAAAGACGTTCTCTTATATCATCAAATAATGTTTAGTTTAACATTTTATATTTTTCATTATGGTTTTGCTTGGTTTCTACTAGCCTCAACCTTCCACGTTCTTGTTCTTTGATGCCTTCAATTCGATAATATTCTATGTAGTCACTATCTGAGCCAATTAATATATCCCTTCCTGATGGAGAAAGCAAAAGACAGCTCAGTGCCTTAGCCTAGTTTGCATTGTCAATTTATCCAAGAGGCTTGGAACAAGAACCAATTCAATTTTAAAATCCCATCCTATGTATGTATATATTATATATTGCATTTAAGGGTTCTAACTAATTTGAATCAAATTTTATAGTGTCTGTCTCTTCATATATAACACTCAAAATCGAGATTTTATTTTTCAAGCCCCCACAAACATCATGTAACAGCCAAGAGTTCATACCACTCTAAGGGGTTTTGCATATTTGTAATCCAATAGGCATCTAAACAACAATAGAGGCCATGAAATCTCCAATATTACATGAAAAATATTTGGACATGGTATGTATAAATTTTGTGGGAACATTTTGGATGTGCAAGAACTACACAAATTAAAACAATTGAGTTCAGAAGCAAATATGCCAAATATATTCTGAAAACATATTGTAGTGAATTCTAACCTCATTCTTGAAAGCTAACACACGTTTATATATATGCAGAAAAGTGAAAATTGACAAGTCAAATTTCACTTTAAAAATGTGTATGCAGCTTATCATTCATGCATAAAAGTCTATGCATGCTAGCTTTTAACGTATTGATAGATACATATATGCTCTTAAAAACTTATACCCAGAAGAATAAGCATGTTATTATAGAATAAATTATTGTAGAGAATCGGATTCTGAGTATAATTTTGTATGTGTATCCATCTCCACAAGCAAAAACTGTATAAGATATATGTCTCTCTTTCATTGATATGTAGGAAGTTTGTGCCCTCATGTAAGTATAATTATTCCTTCTTTTATTCTACTCTACATCCCCATTATTAATTGTTGTCTTGAAGATGTAGTACGTGAACTCTATGCTCAAATTGGAAGTAAGCATAATATCATAAAAAACATCTCATTGATGGAGATAGTCATTTTATCTAATAATCCATTTTCTCTTTAATAGTATTGCAGCAATCTATTTTTAAGTTATTGAGATAGAATGCAAAACTGATGAGGAGTTTAAATTTTTCTAAATAAAAATTTCAAATTCAAATATTATATATGAAGAAATATGTATTGAAAGGGTATTGTTTTTTTTTTTTTAAATTGGTCCATTTAGTTTGAACTCAAAAAAATCAAAATCTGTATGGTTATCAGATACGGAAAATATTTATTATGAACAAAAAAGAATATAACTTTTATTTTTATTCAATGGAGGCTCAATGTGTTGTGAGCTATATAACAACGGGTAGCAATTATCTTCTTAGCATTCACCATCAATATTAATAGATGATAAATGTAAGGATTCAAACTCGAAATTTTTATAATTCTTACAAATAAAGATATCAATCAAACTACACCTCATTGGCCAAAGAATGCAACATTTAACTTTGAACTCATTACCCTATTAACTTAAAATATAGTATTTAATATAAGTTTTATCAAATAATAGGTATTTTTTCTTTATTTAACAATAATACCTGTATTATGGCACAATTTTTTCCAATCCAAACATTCTAAATCTAGCTATTTATATTAAATTATTGAAATAAAATTATTCACCTAAAATTTGAATTCTTTATCATTAGCCTAAAAATTATTGGCAATTTATTTATTTGATTCATAAAAAAAGGGAATGCCTTGGGACATGTATTATTAATGTGTATGCTCAATAGTAGAACATTGTTTGTTTTTCAATTACTATGGTAAAGGCTTTCAATTTTAGTCCATGCATTGAAAAGTGCAATTTTACTACCAAAAGGGTCCAAAACTATAAAATTTGAGCAGTGAGGCCTAGTTATTTGCAAGGCCTTAAACTGCACCACAACACCATCAAAAGGCTAAACCCTCCAGCCTACTAAATCCATTTTCAGAAATTAGAAACCTATCTCAGTGATGCATAAAGTTGGAGCTACACATATCAAATGTCCTGTAATAGATTCATTATAGATGTGTTTTCGCTAATGGAGAGTTAAGCTTATTATTTGTGCTGCTGGCTCCTCACCACCCTTCTGTGTTAACTATCCATGAACTCAAAGTTGAAATGTTAACAACATATCGAGACTGTAACATGCAAGTTTTTAGGACTTCATTCTATATGCATTTTTGAGGTTTTTCTTGCCAGTTGCCACATTGATTAAAAAAAAGAAGCACATTATACGTTTGTGTTTGGAAAGTTTTCTGTTTTGCAGTTTTTTATTCCTTATATTGTCATGTATGTTTATCCACCCGTTTCGAAATGTGTATATTGTCAATTGTTAAGATCAACTTGTAGAGATTAGGGGTGTTTTCAGTCGGTTCGGTCAATTTTTTTGGTCGAACTGAACTAATCAAACTGAAATAATTTAAAATTGAATCGAATTAAATTTCAGTTCGGTTCGGTCGGTTATAAAAATTTGAAAATTATGTGTGTGAAAAACTGAACCAAACCGAAAATTTAAAAAATATAAATTATTTTTGTATTTTTATATTAAATTGGTATATATTTTTAACAAATATTTAGAAATATATAAATAAAAAATAAAAGTTCGGTTAATTTGGTTAACCGAATTTTTTGTATATAAAACCGAACCGAACCAAATTTCAATTCAGTTCTAAAAATTTATAAATTCTAAAAAATCAAATCAAACCGAACCAAATAGGGTCGGTTCAGTCAGTTCGGAACCCATGAACACCCCTAGTAGAGATGGTCTTTACTTAAGTGATGTATTGAGTTAGAATTGTAGTGTATGTAGTTATGTTAAATTAGTTATTGGAAGACTTTTTATCTTTTTGTAATTATACTCAATTGAACTAAATTAATTAAAATTTAATAAATTCTGAATACTAATAATTTTAAAAAAATTATATATTTTATACCATAACCATTCATCACGCTCATCCAATCTTAAAAGAAAAATTTCAACTTGATCAAAATGATCAAGAAAGACTAAATTAAAAAAAAACAATTGATATAATGTATTAATAAAAATAATATATTAGAAAAAAAGATAAATCAGTTATTCTCTTAAATTAATTCATATATTTTTTAGGTGGATAGATTATATCTTACGGATATCTAAACAATTACATAAATTTCATAAATCATTTACAACTAAAAAAACATATTAATAACTGTCGAAATCAATAAAAAATTATTATTGTTTAAGTAAAAATTATTTTTATATAAGCAATAATTTTTTTTGAGAAGTATATAAGCAATATTTTGAACTTGTACTATAATATATATAGTCAAATCCAACCGAATTAATTAGAGTTGTATCGGAAAAAAAACAAGTTTAGTTTTTAGGAACAAAAAACACAGAATTTGCATTTACAAGGCAATGCCTCTACAGTTTCCATTTATATATAAAGTCACAAAATTTTCCTCACACAAATAGTGCAAAAAGAACTCCCAAGGATTACAGCCATTGGCCCATAGGCCATAGCCACCTTCCTTCTCCAAAATGCATAAAACAAAATCAATCAATCAAAATTCTAAGCGTAGAATTGTCTCTGCACATCACTTAAAAGCTGTACCATTAAATGCGATACTCTGTGAGCAGAGTCTTGTTGTTGTTATTTAATCTCTTTTGCAATAATTCAACCTGTTGCTCACAAAGTCATAAAAAGGACAGGTTACAGTAAGTAGGTGAGAAAAAAAAGTGGAAAACCGATTAGTTTGGTTTGGTTATATATAAGTTCAGTTCGATTTCGATTTTTAACACTAAAAATTTTGGTTAGTTGATTCGGTTTTAGTTTTTAATTTGAAAAATAAAAAATAACCGAACTGACCGGCTTAAATATATATTTATTATAAAAATATTAAATAAAATATATTAATTAAAAAAATTATACATAAATATTAAAATTATAAATAAAAAATATTTTTTGGTTATATAATTAAAGAATAAGCTTAAAAAATTATAAAATAATAAATAAAAATTTTATTAAAAAATAAAATTAATTAACCGAATCGAATCTAATCAGTTCGGTTTTTAAGGATGATCAGGTTAGGTTATGCATTTTTGAAGGTTCGTTTAATCGGTTTTAGTCGGTTCGGTTCGGTTCTTGACCGAAACCGACCGTGCACACCTGCTAACATACAAAACCCTCTCCGCTAAGTTATTCACTCGCACCTTTTTGCTTTACACTCATAGTACTTAGTGTGTATTTCTTTGTGTGTGTATATATATATATATATAGTTTCAGTCATGGGATTCCTGAATGGGTTTGTTAAAACATAGCAATGTAACTAGTAGGTTCCTCTTTTTTTGCTTGTTTAATTTGGTTTTATGGTTTGTGCAATTATGGGTTGATTTCTGATTTTGTGTTTAATTTGGTTATGGGTGTTTTTGATGTTTGTGTTTCACATGTTGTGATTTAGCTTGAGTCTTCCTGGGTCAAAGTTTTGTTTTTTTTTTTTTCTTGTGTTTTAATCTCAGCTTTTGGGTTTGGTAGTTGACTGCAATCTTGATATGGGTTTAAACTAATTTTCTTGTTTTGATCAATGTATCAGCTGTGCTGTTATTTTTTTTTTCTTTAATTCTTGTCTTGATGCTTGCAGATTGGTTCTTAATATGGTAAAGGGGTTACTGATGGATTAGAATGAATGGGTTTCAATTATTAGTTAAAAAGATTACATCTTTCTATAGTTCTTTCTATAATTCATTTTGCATCTTCATTGGCATAATACTTTCTTTATCCATGCTTTCTGAATAAGTCATCTTGCAACAGAATTTGACTTGTTTATCTATGTCTTCAGCTTCATGAAACAGTGAACAAAAATGAGTGCCCATAGTGTACTGGAGCCTGCTCTTAAGGATATACTTGAGGTGATTAAGCCTCTACGGGAGGATTGTGCAGTGCGATTTAAAATTATCGAAGATTTAAAAGATGTTATTACATCTGTTGAAAGTCTTAGAGGTATTTCTGCTGCATTTTGATGGTTTTGCTTAATGATATGTGGTGCTTGTTTCAGTTTACCGTGGGAAATTAAAATTTTGTTTCAGTATTCATGAAATTTCATGGAGACTAATGTCACAAGTAAAGTAATTTTACCTTGTAAAAGTGAAAAATTTGTTCCCATGCATGTCAATCGACACTCGACAGAGGAGGCTTTCTAAACATAATTTTGAACCCATGTGAATTTGAGGGGTTAATGTTTTCAGCATCAATAAGTTGTGTCAATTTAGCATCTAGATGAGGATGTATGTGTTCTAGGCTGCTCCTTAGATATAGTGAAGAACATAAACATAAAGGGTAGTTTTAGTCGGTTTGATAAAATTTTCATTAAGAGATAACTGTGGTTTACTGTTTGAAACACAAACATTGATTAGTATGGAACTTGTGTTAAAGGTCGAAATTTGAATTAAACCTCTAGGTTTTTGGATCGAATATATCTCAGTGGAGAAACCTTCTATACTGTACTGTTTTTCTTTGCCTTAAACACTGAGTGCAAAATATTTTTAGAATCTGAAAATGATGCATTACTTTTAGTTCTTTTTCCCACCAACCTCCCTTTCTTTATGAACTTTTTGCTTAAACATGATTGTTTTTAAAAAATAGTTTTGTTGTGCTGAAGCATTATTTAATTGGTGCCAACAGGTGCAACTGTGGAGCCATTTGGGTCATTTGTGTCCAATCTCTTCACTCGATGGGGAGACCTGGATATTTCTATTGTTCTTACAAATGGTTCTTATATTTCATCTGCTGCAAAGAAGCGCAAACAGAATTTACTTAGAGACTTCCTAAGAGCTTTGAGGCAGAAAGGTAATTTACTTTCATGGGTTTTTCAGCATAAGATTAGTGTCAGTTTTCTCATTATCATCCCTCTGCGACAATTTGGAATAAAAGATTTTAACACTTAGTAATTTATTGCATCAAGTTTTGATGATTGTTTTTGACAATTTTAAATTAGAATGCTGCTATTATATTGTATTCACTTCATTATTGAATCTCCCCACCAAAACGAAGTCGATTTGTTGTGATCATATGCTGGTTTCAAGGAGGTGTAAGCATTAAAAGGTGATTTATATTCTTCCATAGAGTGACACTTGTTTTCAGTGATCCTGTTCTCATGCATTATTTTCAGTGCGGGAAGGAGGACTACGAGAGTGAATTGTTGCTACTTACAATTGTTTTTGGGTTACACTGGGAAGAAGTTGCTCTTTATGAACTTTACTTGCTCTTAGAAGAGTGACACCTTTCTTTCTTTTGTTTTTGTTTTCAAAAATAATGTCTTTGTTCTGCAGGTGGATGGCGCAGGTTACAATTTGTCCCAAATGCAAGGGTTCCTATCCTAAAATTTGAAAGTGGCCAGCCGAACATTTCTTGTGATGTTTCAATTGATAATCTGCAGGGTCAAATGAAGTCCAATTTTTTGTTTTGGATCAACCAGATAGATGGGCGCTTTCGTGATATGGTCTTGCTGGTATGTTCTTAGAGACTAACATGTTTTATTATTTTTTTCTTTTTCTGGTTGTTGGTTGTCCAGTATGTACATTTCTTTTAATGAATTTCTTGCTTCTGTAGGTCAAGGAGTGGGCCAAAGCTCATGATATCAATAATTCAAGGGCTGGGACTTTGAACTCATACTCTCTCAGTTTGCTTGTTATATTCCATTTTCAGGTATTGTTTCTCTTTATATGTACACATTAGTTGAAATAATACTTGGAATTAAAAGTGTGCTCTCCTAACTGCTTTAGCTGTGTAGTACTGAAATCTGGTCATTTTATGTTTTCATTTTCTTTTAAACATTTAGCAACTTCAATGAACTAAGACTTAAGTTGTCTCCAATTTATTCCGTTATGTTGATTGTATTTCATATGCCTTTTTAAATCCTTCAAAGTTTTTGTTTGTAGATATTCTGATTCTTTTTCGTTCCTTTCACCCCCCTTCCTGTACCTAATCATCAACAAGACAATTACATGTCCAGTGTTCATGATAGAACAAAAAATTCCTTTGGCCTTTTGTTTTTTTTGTCTCTTATTTGTTTCAGGTTTGATGTTAATTATATTTAGAACTTCCCATCTTCAATCCAACTCTGTCTTTATTTATTTATTTTGCAGACTTGTGTACCTGCTATTCTACCTCCTCTGAAAGAAATATATCCAAGAAATGTTGTTGAAGATCTTACAGGTACTGTTCATATATAAACTAAACAAATGAAACCTTGTCTTGCTCTTTTTCTAGAAATCTAGCCTATTTACATCAAAGTAAGAAGTCCTTTGTGGCTTCCCTCCATTCTCTTTATTTTTATGTGTGGATGTGTGTGGACTGGGTTTAAATGGTTTTGGTGGAGGCTGGTACCATCAGTCAACTGTTTGTCAAAGTGATGTCAGAGAGCCTTCTGTTTTGCACTGGTACTGTTTTTACTGATGTCTCTCTCCACTTTGCATGCATATATTCTAGTGACATTTTTGAACCCTCTTGCAAATTTTTAGGAATTCTTTATTCTTGGGTTCGAAGTTCATCTCATCTCAAATCTCAATGTTATTGCAAATTGAATTTTGGACTGAGGTTCCTTTGCATGGGACCTGTATTATGTTACTAAATACATGAACACTGATGTGGAGTCTCTAAAAGCAACATTACAATTCATTCTGGTGTGACCTGTAGTCCAATATGTTTCATGCAGGTTTGAGGATTGTTGCAGAGGAACGCATTAAAGAAATATGTAATGCTAATATAACCAGATATATGTCAGACAAATACAGGGTAGTTAATCGAAGTTCTTTGTCTGAGTTATTCATTTCATTCCTTGCAAAGGTAATATTTTTTTCTGCAGTTAAATTTTTTCAATACAATTGTATGTGCCTAGTGGTTACTGTAGTGAGGTGTTCTTCAGTTCAGATTGTTGAAATATATGCTCTAACCCCATGTTCTATGGGAGCTGGCTATAGTTCATTCATTTTTTCCCTCTGATGATTAATTTATTATAAATTTTGCAGTTTTCCGCCATTAGTTCAAGGGCTACAAATCTAGGCATTTGCACATTCACAGGACAATGGCAAGACATACGAACCACTATGAGATGGTTGCCCAAAACTTATGCGCTATTCGTAATTCTCTTTCTCTATCTTCAACTCTCCCTATACACACCCACACACAGACACAGTAACTAAAACGCCACGTCCATAACTTAGCAATCATTGTCATTCTTATTGCTGATTTGTTTCTGCGACTGCTGATATCTGGTAGATTGAGGATCCTTTTGAGCAGCCAGAGAATACTGCAAGGGCTGTGAGCGCTGGAAATTTGAAGAAGATATCTGAGGCATTTCAGACTACCTACAATAGGCTGGCCTTGGCCAATCATAGTCGTGCTTCTCTCCTTAGCACCTTAGTCAGGCCAGAAATATTAAATTTTGTTGCAGGAACACCTGTTAGGAACCTGAATTACCAAAGTACTCATCAGCAAATGAGCCAGGCTATGCATTCACCATCACAAGTACAACGCCAAATTCCATACACGATACAGGAGAAGCATCCCAACTTCATCATCAATCAAAGACAGGCAAGTTATCCTTACCATTCAAATTCTCAACATCCAGTTAACCACTTGGCCAAGCAAGGCCATGAATCTCATCATGAGAATACAAGACTGGGAAGACAACCCAACCATTTCACCAATCAAAGACAGGAAGCTCATCTTGACAATATGAAAAAGCAAGGACAAGGCAGTAGTATAAATAATTCGTCCAGACAAAACCCTGCACAGCAGTATTATGGTCAGGGTCAGCATGTTTGGAGGCCAAAATCTCAAGGTCAGGGACGCATTCTATGATGTTGATTGGAAAATATACGATACAGCTATTTTGATCTTTTATGAAGTATTTTACCAACGTTACTTGGGTTTTTATGTTTTGGGACTGGAGCCTAGCTTCTGCGGACGTTGTGACAGTGATTTAGCATCGGTAGGCTTCATCATCTTTAGAAGATATAAGGTGTGTGCTGACTGTTTCTAGCACTAGCATTTAGTGCGGATGAGAGAGGATCAAAGGAATCCTTGTTGTACGTGGGCATGATTTTTTTTTGTTAAGTGCGAGTGATTTTCCTTGGATTGTTGAAGTACAAAAACATGCAGAATATTATAATTGTATTGAAGCAAGTAATGCAACCACTCTCCTAAGGAAAACCCCATCTGCTTTTTATAATGCTGGTAACATCTGCGGTACTTAAAAATACAATAACAAGCTTGTAAATAGTATTCCTTAACCTTTTTAAGGTTTCTAATTTTAAAAGTTCATCTTATTTTTTTAATTTAAATGGTTGGGATAAAGACAA
>CATIWO010153988.1:0-13324 GCA_949673435.1 Macaranga tanarius | reverse complement strand
ATTGAAAATACTTAACAAGTGGCTCATGTTAATCTGTTCACTTAAAACTATAAAAATAAAAATTTAAATAACAAAATTGTTAAAAAATTCATTTTTGTATTTTGTGTATATTTTTTACTTATATATATATTTTTATTATTTTCAGGTACTGCATCATCGAGAATGAGTTAGAAATTTTTAGAATAAGATGTTATTCAGAGGGAATTCATTTTTTTGTATCTCTAATTTTGTAGTATATTTTTACAATATTTTGTATCTATTATTGTATATTATATACATGTAAGCATTTCAATTGTTTGGATAATTAATTTTACAAAATTTAAGTTTTGTGAATTAAATTTGTGTTCCAATTTTAAATAATACAATATGATTTCTTTATAATTTAATTAATAATATTAAATAAATATAATTTATTTAATCGTAAATAGAAACAAAATAGTCAGTCTTTATTTACTATTTTATTTGTATTATTGACCAAAATAGAAATGGAAATATTTTCGTTGCTAATTTAGAAACGGAATTTCCATTTCAATATTTAAGCAAATAGAAACGGCATGTTCCACTTCTAAATTAGCGACGGATTATTCCGTTTCTAATTTAGGAATTAGAAATGGATAATCCGTCGCTAATTTAGAAACGGAATTTTCCGTTTCCAAATTAGCGACGAATTATTCCGTTTCTAATTTCTAAATTAGAAACGAAAATTCCGCTTCTAATTTAGAAACGGAATTTTCCATTTCTAAATTAGCAACGGATTATTCCGTTTCTAATTTCCATGCAAAAAGTCTGTCGCTAATTTAGTGATGGATTTGAAATGCAAAGCTCTCGGGGTTATTTGGAATTTAGAAACGAAAAAAGTTTGTCGCTAGTCCGTCGCTAAAAATTACAACGGAACGCAAATTCCGTCGTAAAATGGTTAGCGACGAGCATTTTTGACACGGAAATTTTCCATTTCTATTCCGTCGCTATTTCCAAATAGCTATGGAATTAGAAATGGATTCGGCCGTTTCTATTTCATTTTTTTTCTTGTAGTGATTTATGTGCTCCAAACTAATTATAATATCTAATCATAATCCATTGCACATTAATGATGGTCTATTTAAAAGTGCTAAAGCTAAGAGGATGCGCTAAGCTTTTGCAAGGGATGATTGAAGCTAGTTAGGTTAAGACATAAGAAATCTATTTATATAAGAAGAACGAGGCCCTATTAACTTAATCAAATCCCAAGGTTGAAGATACAATGTTATTTGTGCAAAATTCATTAAATCTCAATAAAGCTGCATATGTATTCATTCTTAACAGTATAATTTTGCTTATCAAGCCCAATCCATATTATTTATGTTTTATTGTATGTGTCATAATTTTGCTCAAAGGCTGAATGAAACCTAATTTAGGAAGATTTATTTTATTTTGTTTGATTTAGTCAATTGCATAAATTAATGATTAGGGTTATATCTTCCTTGTTAAGCCCAATCTTTGTTTAGTAAATTGTTAGGTGAATCTTATTATGATTTGAGGGTTTCTAAAGGCTATAAATATATTATTAAGGCCTTAGAAGCATCAAACCTAGTTAGTGTGTTACTGGTGAGGAATAAAACTATTCAGCTATATTTTAAGAACTTTGGTATTTTATTAAATTAGTCTTGTGGTGAATAAATCAAACTTATTGTTCATGCTTTGAATTCATATGAGTGTGATGTTTACCTTTTCATCTTTTTTCTTATAAAAACTTTGGTTATTATCTCTTGTAGATATTGGAGCTTGGTTCTGCTTAATAATATTGGTTCTTATCTTATTCATAGACAATAGGTCTCGGATCTCTTTATATGAATTTTATTTAGCTTTCTGAGGTTGGTTAACAATGTATTGGTGTTTGAGTTTCACCAATCTTAGTGTGGTTCGCATCACATGGTGGCCACAATATTAATGATGGAAGGGATTGGATTTGTGGTGGTGAAGAAATATTTGATTAGTTTTGATTAAAGATTTTTAAATTTAGAATTTTTGAAAAAATTAAAAATTAAAGATTAGCAAAGGATGATGAGAATTGAAAGACTTGAGTTTGTAGTAGTGTTAGTGATGTTGGAGTAAGTTAGTTTACTAAGAAAGAGATAATTTTGTATTTTTATATAAAGTAAAAGTTATTTCCAATTAGTAGAATCGTTAGACTGACTAAAAAAATGAAACATCCGTTAGAATCCAAGTGTATATAAGGCTTGTATAATAGTCTTTTAGCAATTTTAAGTTTGTTTTAAAAAAGACTTATTTGAGCTTTACTATAAACATCACCAAGGAAAAAAATGCACTTCTGCCCTAAGATTAAAAAATATTTTTTTTAATAGCAGAAATTAAATTTAATAAAGGATAATGACATTGTTAGTCCTATAAATTATTATATTATAATAATTAAGTTATGAAAGAAAATTTCTTAAGTATCGAGTTTTACAAAATTTTAAAATTCTCATTATTAGTTCTAGTCTGCTAGCTTTGATATAATGCACTGATGTGACACTAATATCTTATATTTGTTTCACACCTTAACTTTCATATTATCCCTTTATATCATATATTTGCTACATCAATTTTTCATTCAAGTTAAAAGTAATATTTTTCTTCTTCTTCTTCTTTTTCTTCTTATACTATAACTATTTTTTACCGGTGAGAATGTTAAAAAAATTCATTCAAATGAAATATTCTAATCATTTTAAAGTTTTTATTTTGATCTCACAACGTAAAAGCTGAGGTGTCAAGAGAATATGAGACTTTTTCTCCATATCAGGCACATTGCATTAGAATTAACAAATTAAGACTATTGGTAAAAATTTTAGAATTTTTAGAACTTGATTATTGAAAACATTTCTTTTAGACTTAATGGTTAAAGTTAAAAAAAATTAGGTAAAATTACACAAAAGATTAAGTTAAAAAATTTTTTTAAGAATACGGTAGTTTTTTTTATCAGTTATAACCATATGTGTTTGTATAAAACACGATCTCCTTTTTTTTATATTGCTTTCTTCAAACGAATCAAATATACTCTTAAACCTTATTTTGTTGCTTAATCTCTATAATCTATTAAAAACTCATCTCTCCAAATAGACGCAAGTAGTAGAGAAGTTGCTCATGGATTCTTGTATGTATGTGTGTGTATGTATGTGTGTATATATATATATATATATATATATTTATATCTTCATCTTGTTCATTGGAGGTCCAGGCCAATCTTCATAGTATCAGAACCTAGGGGAGGGTTGTTGACTGTATATTAATTGTTCTGCATTCATTTGGGGGAGAGAAATAGTAAAACCTAGAGTAAACAGTTGAGCGGAGATACAGTGTAAGTCCCGTTTTGCTTGTGTATGCTATAGGGCAGTAAATCTGGTAGTCATACTCCTATTTATTTTGAACATTTTAATATTTTAATTTCCAAAATGAATTTAGAAAACTTTTTATGTAGAAATTAATCCTTTTTAAACTCTACTACCTCTGATTCATCAGAATCTAAACAGGTAGTCAGTAGTGATAAACTCATTATTGAAGATTTTTCCAAACATATTGATGATTGAGAAATTCTAAAGATTCAGAAAAATAGATTTATGTATCATCCAGACTCTCTTTTCTAAAAAATGATTTTACAATCAAAACAGAGGAAAAGGACATTTAAATTTCCAAACTTTTTGAAGAAATCCAACTTCTTTCTTCAAAATCTTTACAAAAACATAGGGATCGTCCTTATAAATACATTCACATAGGCCTTGTTCAAGTAGGAATCAAACCCCTTACTAGGGAAGGCCTTGATACTTTGATCTTAGTTGTCCTTAGGGATGCTAGGTTCATAAACTTCTCTGATTCTTTGTTGGGAACAGTGGAATCCAGTCTTAACAAAGGACTAGTCAACTTTAGCTGCTATCCAAACATAACAGTCTCTTTAAATGACAAAAATATTTTAAAGAGCATTGTTTTACAAATCAAGACTCATAATTATAAAATACTTTCTGGGTCAATTCCAATTTCATTAATTTTTAGAGTCCATTATAAAGAAATGGTTTCTGCTTTTGCAACCAAACATCTCAAACACTCGCCAAAAGGTGAAACCATCATTCTCCAAACAGATTTATCCAAATCAAATGTTGTCAATCCCAAAACCATTCAATGGAAAGATGTAACCTTACATAAAGAATAGGTCTTAGAAGGAGCCATCGAATCTCGGTTACCAAAAAGACCTGAGCCAAACACTAACCTGAGAAATGTTACCCAATTCTCGAATGGAAGAGTCAAACTGACTTTTAAAAGAAAATCAACCAGTTCTAGATTTTTTGATGAAGCCTCTACCTCTTCAACTATCGACTTAGAAAGAGCTTCATAACTTCCTTCAGTCATTTATGCTCAAGCTCCTTTTCCAAACAACCTCAAATACAAACACATGTTCAGCCAAAAGGTTTTCAACTTTTGATATACCTAGCTCTACACTCTAAAATGTTGACTATCAAATAGCCATACTAAGACCTATTTATGATAGCCAAATTCCAAACACTGAAAAAGATAAAATACGTACAGCCCCTTCTTCACTAATACCTTCTACTATAACCCAAAATATTGCTGTAGAAATTAGTGTTTTAGAAAAAAAATTTCAAATTGATAAAAACCTTCTTCAAAAGGATTTTTATTCAAAAAAGAATGAGTCAAAGAAAATTTGGTTCTTTTAAAACTTCTTAAAAATCAAAGATGAGATTCAAGAAAAATATTATACTTTCTATAATGAGTACAGAGTCCAAATTTAATTTTTTGATTGGTTTAAAATTTATGCATATCAAAATAACATTGCATGTAATGAAAAATAAGAATCTTGAATGGAAGGTAAATGGTCAGACAGTCCAGTCTGAACACCCACCATTAAGGAATATTTCTTTTTCTCATGGTGATTCAGAAATTCAAGCAGCTCCTTTCAAACTTCTTCAGGATGATGATTCAAGGAATCTTAAATACATTATCCTGTAAAATAACTTTTAAAATGTTCATCTTCAGACATTAGGAAAACAGTTAACCAGGATAGAAAGTCATGTCCAACATCTAACTATTTTTCATTCTAGTGCTATTAAGTCTTCTGAGTCAGTCAAACTTATTGAACAGAAACTTAAAAATTCTATTTTCAAACCATTCCAGGTTTTTAAAACAAGTCAATAGCAAATCCAAACTAGCAAACTTGAGTTTACTCAAGCAATTAGAGACCAACTAAGCAGAATTAAATAAGCTTCTAGCTCGGGAACCTCTAGAGTAGTACCTGAGAGTCCTTCTTCGAGGATTATCAATACTATTAACCAGACTGATAACTCTTTTGATGAAGAGGAAAGTCAAAATGACCAGCCCAGTCAACCTAGTCTCTATGTCAATAGGTTAGATTGGTCAATCATTCCTAGGACTGTAGTAATGGCTCCAGACATAGTCAAACAACATAATATCTACCTACAGTCAAGGTTTAATGCCTCTTCTATCTATGAATGGAACCTAGATGGTATGAGTGAGTACCAAGTCTTAGGTTTACTTCAACAAATAACCATAGCAGCAAATGCCTACAAAACTAAGACTGGTAGTATTGATAAAGCCATAACTGAACTCCTTATTGCTGGTTTCTTTGGACAACTTAATGGTTGGTGGGATTATCACCTAACCCAAGAATAACAACTGTAGATTTTATCTGCAATCCAAACCTTTGAGGATGGTACTCCTATTTTATATGACAGAGGTAACCCAGTGGAAGACGTTGTGTCTACCCTTATCCTGACCATCTTTTTACACTTTATAGGAGATCCTAGCCATCTTAAAGATAAAAAAAATACTGAACTTCTTAGCAACCTCAGATGCCGGAAGCTAAGTGACTTCCAAACATACAAAAATACCTTCCTGACTAGAGTCATACTTCGTGAAGACTCTAATCAGCCATTCTGGAAGGAGAAATTCTTTGTAGGATTATCCAAACTGCTAGGTGAAAAGGTCAAAAATACCATTAGATCTTTTCAAGGTAATTAAATACCTTATGATCAGTTTACTTATGGTGAATTAATTAGCCTGACCCAAATAGAAGGACTTAAGATCTGTCAGGATCTAAAAGTCTAAAAACATCTTAAGTGGGAATTTAAGAAAACCAGACAAGAAGTATGAACTTTATGTCAACAATTTGACTTTAACAATCCTGTTCAAACTAAATCCAAATCTTGTAATGGTAAGTGTTATACTAAACCTTATAGAAAATCCAAATCTCATAAATATAAGAAGTTTTATAGGTTTTATAAACCTAACAAAGAAGATTACTATAAGAAGTCTTCCTCGTCTAAGCCTTATAAGAAGTCTATTTCCAAACCTTACAGGAAATCCTCTAAGAAGAGTCTTAAGGATATTACCTGTTATAAGCGTGGTAAGAAAGGCCACACTTCAAAATTTTATGGAGTAAACTCTAAACTCCATGAACTAGGATTAGAAGAAAAAATCCTCCAAAAAAGTTTTGTCCTTCCACTTGAGTCCTCTGAGTCTAGCTCTCTAAACATGTCTGAGGACAATAGTCCTCTCCAGATTGATGAAATTACTACTTCATCAATGTCTGATTCAGATTTCCCTGATAAATCTAATAAACCATCCAAATATATTAATATGTTGACTAAGGACCAAGAAACAATTCTTGAAACCATTAAACATATTAATAATTCTTAATTTCAGAAAGAGTATCTTGATCGACTTCTAAAATCTTTAGAAGAAAAACCTGTAGAAACTCATTCTGCTTCTCTTTCTATTTTCCTTATACCATAAAGAATAGTTATAACCTGACAACTATTATTGACAAAGGTAAAAAGACTAAAACTCCTGTAGGAACACTTCAGGATCTTCAAAAAGAGGTCAAAACCATTAAGTTGGAATTAAAAAACTTAAGGCCAAATAATAGAGAGACTCTGATCTTATCCAATCTCTCATTTCTAAACAGAAGTCTGATAGTTCAAATTCTGATTCAAAAGACCAAGAAGGTCCTTCTGAACCATAAAACCTGGGATACCTTGAAGAGGTTCCAAAAATTTCAAAGAATTACATAAATGTTTTAAGGGAAATTGCTTCTCAAAAATATTTAATCCAAACAAAAATTATTTTCTCAAATGATTTTGAATTAGACACTATTGCATTATTTTATACAGGTGCTGATTTAAGTTGTATAAGATATGATTTGGTCCCAAAAAGATTTCATTAGAAAATAAAAGAAAAACTTGCAGCTGCAAATGATTCTGAACTGACCATTGGTGGCAAAGTAAAAGCCTCAGTGGTTACAGAAAATGTTGCACTTAAGAATCTTTTTATTCTTGCAAAAAATTTACGTTCAATGGTCATATTAGGGACTCCTTTTATTAATTTAATCACTCTATTTAAGTCAATGAACAAGGAATTTATTTTAAAATAAGAAATTCAAAACTAGTTTTTCCTTTTATTGAAAAGCCCAAAAAGAGAAATTTAAATTTGATTAAAGTACATTCTATTTATAATTTCAGGATTAATGCATTACTAAAGTCAAACAAATGCATCTGATGCATCTACAGTAAGATGTGAATTTACAAAGGATTCAGAATCAACTTCAAAATGATTTTGTAAAATAAAAAATTCAAGATTTTCAAAACCAGATTGAAAAAGAAGTTTATTCTGATCTTCCATATGCTTTCTGGAGCAAAAAAACAACATATAGTTGGTCTGCCCTATGAAAATGATTTTGATGAATGTTAGATTTCAATAAAAGCTAGACCAATCCAAATGAATGAAACCTTAGAAAAATATTATAGGGATAAAATTCAGGATCTAAGGTCTAAGGGTCTGATTTCCAAATCTAGGTCTCTTTGGGCTTGTGCAGCTTTCTATGTTAACAAAAATAGTGAGATAGAAAGAGGTAAACCTAGGTTAGTGATTAATTACAAGCCTTTAAACAAAGCTTTGAAATGGATCCGCTATCCTATTCCAAACAAAAAAGATTTGCTTTAAAAACTTCATTCTGCTTTGATTTTTTCCAAGTTTGATATGAAATCAGGTTTTTGACAAATACAAATTCATCCAAAATATAAGTATAAAACTGCATTCACAGTTCCTTTTGGGCAGTATGAATGGAATATTATGCCTTTTGGTTTGAAAAATACTCCTTTAGAATTTTAAAGAATTATGAATGACATTTTTAATCCATTTTCTAATTTCTGTGTTATTTATATTGATAATGTTTTGATTTTTTCAAACTCAATTGAACATCATTTCAAACATCTACAAACCTTTTTCGAGGTTACAAAGAAAAATGGTTTAGTAGTTTTCAAATAAAAAATTTCACTTTTTCAAACTCGAGTTTGTTTTTTAGGTCATTACATTTCCCATGGAACCATAACTCCAATTGAAAAATCTCTTACATTTGCATCTAAGTTTCCAGACAAAATCTTAGATAAAACTCAATTGCAAAATTTTTTGGGAAGTCTGAATTATGTTTTAAATTTCTGTCCTAACATAAATCGTTTAGCAAAGCCACTGTATGATAGATTGAAAAAGAATCCAGTTGCATAGTCTGATCATCATACAGATATTGTTAAGCAAATTAAAAAATAAGTTTTAAAAATTTCATGTCTGCATATAGCTGATCCATTAGCTTCAATAATAGTGGAGACAGATGCATCAGAATTAAGATATGGAAGTATTTTAAAACAAGTTCAAAATAATAGAGAATGCATAGTCTAGTTTATATCTACATACTGGAATGATCGTCAAAAGAATTATGATACTATTAAAAAGGAAATTCTTTCAATTATTTTATGCATTACTAAATTTCAAAGAGATCTTTTGAACGAAAAATTTCTTTTAAGAATTGATTGTTAATCTGAAAAAGAAGTTTTACAAAAAGATGTTCAAAATATTGCTTCCAAACAAATTTTTGCTCGATGGAAAGCGATCCTTTCTATATTTAATTTTGAAATTGAATATATATAAAAGGAGTTACAAATTCAATTCTGGACTTTCTGACCCGAGAATTTCTTCAAAACAAATCCTAATGCCCAGAAAGAAAGAAAAGGGCAAAGCCCCTGCAAAAGATTCAAACACTGGTAATGATAAAACACCGGCCCAAACATAGGCCCAAAAACTTTCTAAACCATCTTCATCCCAATCAGTTAAATCCTGGATGGACATTGTCCAAGAGGAAAAAGATGCTGAGGCCCACAAATAGGCCCAAATCTAAACATGGGTTGAACAATTAACCCAATCCTCAGAGCTAATTAAAGCTCTTCAAAATATGTCGCAAACCTCTCAAGCTTTGGCCCAAACCTCTTCCTCTTCCTAAACTTCAAACAGAAAGGAAAAAGGAAAAGAAATTGTTTTAAAAAATCCAGAGATGGAAATTTCTGTTCAAAACTCATCTCAAATGATTTCCAAACGAGTTTCTTCTCTAATTGTTTTAAAAGAAAAATAAGTTTTGAGACTAAGCTCAAAATATTTAGAAAAACCAAGTTTTCAAAATATTCTGACTATGGAGGAAGGATTTTATGATAAAAAACCCTCCAAGATAGTTTCCAAACTTTTTCCAAAAGGTTGGTTTTACAAACCTTTGGATATTTTGAAACTTTAAAGTTTTTACCAAGTTATTTTAGAAACAACTGGCTCTGCCAAATTCAAACATTTTAAAAAGGATGAGAAAAATATAAATCCTTCTTATTCAATTTGAACCATTCAGAAATTATTCATCTAACTGAATGGAGTACTGATTTGCATATGTTAAAAGGTTTTACGCCAGACTTACATTCTAGAATAATCCATTATTAGTTTTTCAACTATTGGGATTATTAACAAGCCTGGTTCAATTCTTTTTTTATCCAAAATGATGGATACAACCATTCCTGGTTATTCTACTTTGATAAAGAATTCCAAACCTCCAAACTCCCTATCTGGTTCATTCAATGGTGGACTTTCTTTGGAAATATTCTTAAAACCCTTATTCCAGAAGTCAAACCTTATTATGACCTTTTCAAATAAAATTACAAACCTTTAGAAAATGAAAAATGGTTCAATCCTTTTATTATTTTCTGTTTAAATTTTTTTCTGCCCTGGGTATATGTATGATATTTCCATTACAACATGTCATAAGATGGATAAATTGTTCTTATCAGGAGATTTAAAGTTAAATGGTGGGACTCTTTTGCATACAAAGAGAAGATCACTCCCCAAAAGATCAATAACTGACTAGTCAAGAACAATCTACTTCCATGCCCAAAGGAGACAACAACCTTCTTGGCACAGAAGTAATTTTTAATGCCAAAGCTAGCTGGTGCCTAAACAGAAGAAGACTTCTTCCAGATGATTCAACAACTGATGGAAAGCAGGTCTTCCTCATCCAAACCGGGATTAATTAAACTGGCCTCATCCTCAACTTCAAGCTCCTCTGAACTAATTATTAATGATGAGTATGAAAATACTTATTTTGAGCACTCTATTTTATACATATTAGGTGTAGTAGTTGTATGTTTAGTTAGTTTTTAGTTAGCTTAGTTTATTTTATTATTTTATTATTTTATTTTAAGTATTTAGAATTTAGTTATTTTTATGTTAAATAGATAATTTTTATTTATTTTTTGGTTGTAAGATGCATTTGGGAGAGGATGGAGATAGCAAATGGAGATAAGATAAGATTGGAGATCAAATTTGAAGGTTATCATTGCAGCAAGTCTGCACGCCTATGCCATTTTCTTGCATGGTCATGCCTAATCCATAAGAAGAGCAAGTTACAGGTCTGCACACCCATGCCAAAATGTTACATGCCCATGCTTGTCTCCGGGTGATTCAAGGTTGTTTTCTTATGCTGCCGTGCCACTTTCCTGCACACCCATGCATGTTGTTGATGTGGCAGCCAATCAGAATTAAATTTGAAGCTGAAGATTAGATAGGATTAAGCTTATCTTTAAGCTCTTGATTAGATAGAGTTTAAAAGGTTTTAAATGACCTTTCTCATTAGGTAGCTAGGTCTATAAATAGAACTATTTATTTTTCATTTAAGGTTATTCTTGGATTTTTATTTCTTTGTTATTTTTCAGAACAGTTTTATTTAGTTTATGTTTTGCTCATATTAGAATAGGGATTTGATTTGAAGATTTAAAGAACAAGCATTCTCTACACTTTTGTGAAGGGGGTTTTCTTGTTAACTTTTCTTATTATTTATAATGATTTGATTGTTTTCTTCATTTCTTCATCTCTTTCTTTTCTTTTTAATATGAGTAGCTAAATTCTTTTTAGGGTTCTTATTCCAATTTGACCATGTGCCTATTGTAATTAATGTTTGGTTATTAGTTCTAATTCATTAGTTATTATTGTGTTTAATGTCATTTTAGGATTGATCAACCTAACATTGAATTGACACTATAGAGATTGATTGAGAGATAAGTTTTGTAGGATTAGGTAATAACCTATTAATTACTTAATTAGTTGAGAGACAGTTAAGTGGTTAATATTGATTAAAAGGTTGTGTTTTAAAATTCAATTTAAAAGACATTAGGTTGGTGAGAGCCGAAAAACTTAGTGTTAATTAATTCTTAATTAATCATAGGTTTATCTGAGAGGAAGATTTATGGGTTTTAACATCACTTCAAAATGAATTAGGATTAACTAGACTTAGTTGGTTAATCGATCTTAAGAAATGGTCATAATTGAGAGTAAGAGCCCTAGCTTTTAAAATTTGTTTGAATTTAAGTTTTTCTTTATTTTTATTTAGTTTTAGTTCTAAAAAAAATCCAAACTTTATTTTGGTGTCTAAACAATCAAACATAGTGATTATTTCAATATCCAATTTTCAATCTCTGTAGGATGATATCTTATTTATTATTTGTAACGATTTTGTACGCTTGTAGATTTGTACTCATCAAGTTTTTAGCGCCGTTATCGGGGATTTATAAAATTAATATTGTTAAGAAAATTATATTGCTTGATTTAGACATTATTTTAAATTTTATTTTTATTTGTGGTATTGCAGGAATTTGTGTTTGTTTATGCACATCACACGAAGTGCAAGCAAATAGGGACTTTTGTTAATACCACTTGATTTAGAGCTAGAAAAGACAGTTCGACAGAAGAAGAAACAACAATCACCAAGTAAGATGAACATGGGGGAAGACGAAAGAAATGAGCCTCCAAGGCAATAAGTTCTTCAGAATTCTCAAAATGGTCAGAGAACTATAGGAGATTTTGTGAGTCCTAATGTGCAAGGTGACCAAACACTAATTGTAAGACTGGCGGTAGCAGCAAACAACTTTAAAATCAAGCCGGTAATGATCCAAATAATCCAAAATTCACCATTTAATGGGCTACAACATGAGGATCCATTTAGACATATGTCTCTATTCTTGGAGTATTGTTCCACTTTCAAGATGAATAGAGTACAGCTTGATGCAATCCGATTGATTCTTTTTCCATTTTCTCTTATGGATAGAGCAAAGAGATGGTTTACAAGTTTACCACCTAATTCCATCAACACTTGGCAAGAGCTTTACGTAACTTTCTTCAACAAATACTTACCACCTGCAAAGGTGTTAAGAATTAGAAATAAGATCAACTCTTTCTTCTAAAGAGATAATGAAATATTCTATGAGTGTTGGGAAAGATTCAAAGACCTTCAGAAGCAATGCCCGCCTCAATTGATTCCTACATGGGATTTGGTGTAATTATTTTATAAAGGAGTCAATTATGCGGTTAGAGTCAATATTGATGCAGTAGCTGGAGGCACTATCATGTCAAAGACACTAGAAGATGCCTTAAATCTTTTTGAAGAAATGGCCAATACATAAAGCTTGTGGTTTAATAAAAGGACCACTATAAAGAAAGCTGGAGCAATAAAAGTGGACAAATTTACCATGTTGAATGCAAAGCTTGATGCTCTGATAAAAAGGATGGACAAAGTGAACGTTAATGCAGTATTTACATTGTCTTTCTCTTATGAACTATGTTAAGGAAGTCATCCTATAATAGAATGTCAAATGATGCAAGGAATGTCTACAAAAGGTGTTAACTATATGGGCAATTTCAAAGGGTCTTAAAACCAAGTCTATGGCAATACTTACAATCCTAGTTGGAGAAATCATCCAAATCTCTCCTGGAGCAATTAAGGAAATAACTAGTAGAGAGCACAAACACCACCAGGATTTATAGGTCAGAATGCACAACAACCTCAACCTCAATTTCACCAAGACAAAGGTTCATCCTCATGAACTTCAATGGAAAGTAAGATGGAGAAATTCATGGATGTAATGTCATCAAAGATGAGTTAGCAAGATGAAGCTCAAAAGAGGAT
>CATIWO010153970.1:0-27489 GCA_949673435.1 Macaranga tanarius | reverse complement strand
GAATGGTTTATTTGCCGTTATAAATTGTTATGAATAAGAGTACATATATATATATATATACATGTGCATTTTGATTGATATGAATAGTGAGGAATGTGTGTGATAGTGGAGACTGAGCTGGGCAGAGAGCCTCCACTGAATATGATAACTGAGATTGAGCTAGGCAGAGAGTCTCAATAATAGCCATTTGATTGAAAATGAAATGTGAGGAATATAGCCAATGAGGCTAAGTGTGAGGAAAATTATGTGAGGAAAGACATATCCAGATATATGTAACTTGTATAACGTGCATTATCGCATTATATTACATATGTGTTGAATGTGGATGAATGTATTATTGTGGCTATGAGGCACCAACAATGTTGATTGAATGTTTGAAAATTTTGTTGTGATGTTTTAGATGTTTGGTGTAATTTAGTATGCTTAGCATAGGTTGTTGTAGCTTGGTTTGAGTGTGCTTTGACATCACCACCCACTTAAAGGGTATTTTAGTTAATTCATATAAATGAAATTATCCCAGGTGTCTTCATAAAAGTTGTAGCCCTCTGAGTTAGCTTTCCATAGCTTTTTGAATTACTCAAATGCGAGTTCTGTAGAAGGAGTTATGGTTGATAGAGTGCGACATGGTCTGTAAGCCATGCTCGCAGACCTTCAGACACGGCCGTGTTCCAAGGTAGCACAGACGTGCGGTCACAGAGGTGTGGAATCCGAGCTCTCAGGCGATGGCGCATGGCTGTGTGCTTTCCTCGCATGGCCATGTGCTTTCCTTGCATGGCCATGCACGGCCTATTTTCAGAATTTCAGTATTTTGACCATAACTTGAGTTATAGAACTCCAAATGAGGCATGGTTTGATGTTATAGAACCATTTAAGAGTCCTCTACAAGCTCATATTTTGAGAATTGCTAGAATATATTTTTAAGATTCTCTAATTGAGCTTAACATTTTAGTGCTCATATACACCTTCGTCATTTGGACTCCCATGTGTAGTCTAAATGTTAAATTCTTATATTTTGATGTGTTGCAATATATTCTATGTGATTTTCTTAATTAGGTCTTAAGAAAAACTATATGTATAGTTGTATTAATAATTTTTTATTGAGTTACAAGCTCATTCCTTTGCAATTGTGGTTTTTCAGGTTAGTTAGCCTAGCTTGAAGCGTGTTCCGTGTGGGTTCAGGTGGGTCAAGGGCAGGCTTGGTGTCGACATCTCTATCCTTATGATCATCATCATCATCATATTTAAGCATTTTATTTTTAAGCAATGTATTTATTTTGATAACAAGTTATATATATACACTAAAGTACAATGTGTATTAAACAAGAGTTTTTGGTATAAATGCATATTTCTTTCAGAAAAAAAAATTTTTGTGCCACGTGTTGTTATATCATTGGAATACTTGTATGTAGTACCTAGAGGGTGCTACACATTGAGTGGTCTATAGTTTGATAATACCTTTGCTAGCTTAAGGTGTAGAGAGAGATAGACTTCCCATGATCAATTGCTTCAAAAATCAAATATAGCCTAAGATGATGGCCATTCACCTTTAAGATTTCTCCCTTATCATTAGCAATTTCAATTGCTCCATAAGGATGAGTCTTGATAACCTTGAAAGGACCCAACCATCACAATGAAATAAACAAAAATTTAACAATTAGAAACTATAAAAATAAAAATAAAAATTAAGGCCTAAAATAACCTTTCTCTATCCTAAATTAATAAAAATTTTAAACAAATTCCCCGGTAACGACGCCAAAATTTGATGTAGGTTAAATATAATACCCTAGTCTCTAAGACTAAGTATAGAGTAAGTAGAGTGTCGAACACTCGGGAATTTGGAGCAATTTTATATTAACTGGATAGATACTTAGATGGATAGGCAATTGATATATAAAAGAAGATATTGAATTATTCTAACTAAATTTAAGCTACTAAATAATTATAAACTATACTAACTAATCTAAATATACTAACAACAAATTCAAGTAGTGTTTATTAGAACCACAATTCAGAATTAATAAAAAATAATAAAGAAATAAATAAATGATTACATACAATGATTATAAACATAGTATAAGGCATAAATGCAACTCTCATTGTCAAATAAACTTAAAGTCCTTAAAAGGAATTCTCGTTGTCAATCAAGGGTAATTTCATTTCACAAGCATTCTCATGTTATTGTAGAAATAAATAAAATCCATAAAATTACCATGCAAGGTTTATAGTTTTTCCTTTAAATAGAAATCATTGTCTCCAAGTGATTTCATAACCTTTAGTGAATTCAATTACATTTCCACCAAAATGCACCAACTCTCATTGTGTATATATTTGATTAACACATTATATATGGTGATCAAACATATATAACATAATTAAGAACTCAATTAAAATCAAATCATTCATGAATTATAAAAGAAATAAAGAGTAGTTCATAAGATCAATTCATCCTTGCAATTCTAATAAACAAGAAGTTAGCCAAGATACATTTTAATAATTGACAAATAAGCACAAGAACTAAATCAAACATCAAGCAACTAAATAGAGAAAAGATAAAAAGATATAGGAATTGTGTTGATGAAATCTCCCATGCTTCTCTCTAAGCAAGCACTTGATATTGAATAGCCTCCATGACTAACTTCCTTGCCTACTTAAAAGTGTCTTCTTAAAACTACTTTAAACTAAAATGTACTTTCTAATATCTGATAATAATACTTCAACCCTCTCTCTTCAGATCAGAAATGATATATATATAGACCTTAGAGGTGGTTACAAATAATTAAAATTCATTTTGAATTGGAAAGGCACCATTTGAAGTGAAAAGTCACCACCCTGTGCAGATATAGTAATTTCAAGGGTATTTTTATCTATGTAAATGATATTATCTTAAGAAAGTATCTTCATTAAAGTTGTAGTTCTTTGAGTTAGCTTTCCAATGCAACTTGAATCACCTCATTTGAAGGTCTGTAGAGGAAGTTATGGCTAAAATACAAAAACTTTGCAAAGCTAAAAAGTTACAACTCTTGGAACTCGGCACACTGTGCCGACTGGAGGCTTGACTCAGCACAACAAGCCTCTGTTATGACTCAACACCACCGTGCCGACTCGGCACAGTCCCACTTTATTCTTTCTTTGCCTTTTATGCACCATTCTTTACTCTAAAGCATCCAATGCACTTTTAAGTATGAGATTAGCCTAAAATGACCTACAAAAGACAAAAATAACATCAAAGCAACAAAACTAACAACAATAATGCAATAATTAAATAAAATGAAAATGAAAATTAAATAAAAAGTCAATAAAATTATCCTAAATGACTATGCTATTTTGCATATTATCACTTACGTCTCAAAGATGCCAGCAGTAGCATATAGGCTGGTTTGTGGATTTTCTGGTGTAATGGTTATATAGTGATATCTAGAGCTGTAGAACTCCAAATGAGCAAGAGTCATCGTTGCTACATGTATTGATGTATAATTATGTGTAGGTATTGATAAGGATATTGGAGACACTACTCACTAGGGGAGCTTTGACTTTGAAGGAGTTAAAGCTTGTTTGTAAGTAATTGTTAATAGAATATTTATATATAATGATTTTCATATAACTAAAGCTATATAACTATGTTGTTTTGTGTTGGCTATTGATTGTAGTAAGAATAATATATATATATGTGTTGAATTGTGAAAGCCATTTAAGGTGGTATAGTTGAACATAAACTATGATGACTATATATATATATATATGAATTGATATGCATTATTTGTAAGAAAAGTGAATGGTGATTCATTATAAGAAATGGAAATGTTGAAAAATAAAAAAAGAGATGTTGAATTGTGAAAAACTACTTGAGGTGTGTGTGTGGAGATTAAGCTCCACGATCTGAGACTGAGCTGGGCAGAGAGTCTCAGATATGGCCATTTATATGAAATATATATACCTATTAGATCTGAGACTGAGCTGGGCAGAGAGTCTCAGAAATGGCCACGGGTAATGAAAATAAAAATATGAAAAAGAAAAGAAAAGAAAAAGTGAGATTTATACGAAACGTGTGTGACGTGTGTTGAAAACTCCAGTTGGATACTAACTTGCATCATCACGTATTTTTGCATTGTATTATTTATTTATATAAATCGTGGATGGCATGTGAAGCGTGATTGATGGAAATTATATTTATATATGTTGAATATGAAATTATGAATTGTGAATTACTTGGAATGGTGAGAAATGTGTATTTATGACACTCACAATTGAGTATTAGTGAAGTGAGTGTTGATGGTATAGTATTGTGGTTATAAATAATTTCATGTTATATTGGAATGCTCTTTTAGATTGAGATCACAGGCTGAGACATGAGTATGTCCCAGACCGTGTGTCTAGACACAGGTTGAGACATGGGCGTGTCTCGAGCCGTATATTAAGATACGAATTATTTTAGGATTTAGACATGGCCGTGTATAACCTTACAAATTTTACTCGAGAGGTACACAGGTATGTACATGAGCATGTATACAGCCGTGTACAGATTTGTATTACTATATATTTTTGACCAAGGCAAACATGGGACAGTACACGGACGCATCCATGACCGTATATGAATTGTGTTAATTGTGTATTCTGGACCGAAGGATATACGGGTATGTACACGGGCGTGTACATGGCCATGTATGAAGTTGTATAAATATGTGTTTTTGACTGAGAGCCATACGAGTGAGTAAACGGGCATGTAAGTGGCCGTGTATAATATTAAAGAATTGTACATTTTGAACCGAGAGACACACGGGCGTGTTCATAGCCGTATGTATGAATGTGTTTTGGGACCGAGGAATACACAGGTTGAGACACCGGCGTGTCTTAGATTGTGTAGTCCAACTTTCAACTATTTTGACTTAGTTCTATTAATTAGTTCTTAAGGAGTATTATATATTTGATTATATTATTAATTGCTTATTGAGTCATAAGCTCATTCCTTTGCAATTGTGGTTTTTTAGGCTTGATAGATAGAAAGCGTGAAGTGAGTTAGTTGTGAGATCAGATGGGATAAAAAGGTAGGCTTGGTATCGACATCTCCATCTACATAAACATTGATCATTTGTCATTAGGATATTTTGTATTAAATCATGAATCTATTTTGAGATAAAATTATGTATGTACTAAATGTACAATGTATATATAATAAGAGTTTTGTATAAAAGTGTATATCAATTATTAGAAAAAAATTTTCTTACGCCATGTGGTTATTTATTGTTTGGATACTTGTATGTGGTACCTGGAGGGTGCTACATTAAGTGGTATCAAAGCGGGGATTAGATTTCCTCGGGACATGAGACATGATGCATTCATGACATATCATGCATAAGTCATACATGATATATAGTTAATGTGCGTTGCACATGTCAGGATGGAAGGACACCAAGCTCAACCTATCGGTCCAAATGTGTCACTAGGGTTACTTTATAGACAATACACATGTATGCATTATCTGAGTTTAAATAATTTTTCATTTATAATTCTCCATAAGTTGAATACCATTGTATTTTGAGATTTGATTAAATGATGAGAATAATGAGTTAAGAGCAAGTGGATGGTATTGTTAATGAAGAATTATAAAAGATAAGAGAGTGAGGTGCAAAGATTTTCATGGGTATTAGTGATTTTGCCATAGAAGAGGAATGGTTATAGAGTATGGAAATAATTTTAGACTGCATTAATAAGTACTGATGAAAGGAGAATTAGTTAGGTAGTGTCATTGTTTGAGCAAGATATGTTATGTGATATGAAGTAAATATATGGATTGTGAGTATGTTAAATTGTAATTAAATATGGAATGAAGTGAGATAGGGCTATTGAAATGTGAATTATATGTGTGTGATTTATGACTATGTGTAGGAGTTTCAAGGGGCAAGAAAGATAAAGGCGGAAAGCACCTATGGTAAGTAGTCACTAACAAGTTATATATTGGTTTCCTTGATGTGCTAAAGTTATAATGGATTAAATGAGTTGTGCCTTTAGAATTATTAATGATATATTATATTAATGTGCAGATTAATGTGAATGCCTTGTAATCTTGGCAATGTTCATGTATGACCATTAATAGTATATTAGTGATGCTCAGTTAAATATAATTGTAGTGTAGTGGATAACTGAGCCCTAATTGAGATTGTTTATAGAAGTATAATTATTTTATTGTAGGATTGGCCCTACTGTAATAGGGAGATGCCTATATTCTAGGGGAGGTTCTGCCAAATTTTCGGTAGATTAACTTGAGTTTTTGTTGTTAGATTCTTATGATAAAGCCTTGTATGCAATGGATGAGTTATGATCTATAGGTTGTGATATGAAATGTTAATGATGGTTTGGGTATGATACACGTGGAATAGTAATTAAATACCATGTGAGGTTAATGTATGCATTATGAATGTGATAATGAACTAGTGATTATAGATGGAATATTATTATAATGAATTATTGTGATGCAATGGCATTGAGTTGTATTATAGTATGATGTGTTGTGTTTCACAATAAGGTAAAACAAGTGAGGAAAATGATAATGTATGAGAACATGTGTTGAGTGAAAATTGAATTGGGCAGATAGTTTCACAAAATGGCTATATGCATATGAAATTGTAGAATATGGGAAAAACATATACCATGGAATATAGAAGACTTAAAAGTCAAGAAGGCACTAGTATATTTATGGGCAATGCATAAGCTTCAATAGGTAATAGTTGTGATGGAATCCATCTAGAAAATTGTTAGGGGTCTTAGACTTGATGTCTGATACTAGTGTAGTAAGCGGGGACATTTTTTTTAGAGATTGATTAGTGAAAAAAACTGTTGAAGATCTTAGTTAATTAAACAAAACGATACAAGAAAGGAAATATTTCAAATCAGAAGTAAACCAAGTGGAAGCTAAGAGAGTAAGGAAAAAGGAATTTGTATTATAATACAAAATTGGACTTGATGATCATTTAGATGAGTATGTATTGCGTATATATGGCACAATTGCATTAATAAGGACATGGTATATGTATTTCAATGCTTGTTGTAATGTTGTGACAATGAATTTGGTGATGGAATTTCATTACCAAATAGTAAAACGGTATAATTGATATGTAGACTTCAATAACCATTGAATTGGGAAGAAGATTAGTATTATTCCAAGAATAGATTAAGTATGAACTATGATATTGTTACAATTTAGCATATAAAGAAGATAGGTATAAATATTTTAAGACAAGGGCAGATAGAGACAGGGATTAAAAGAGAAATTATGTATGTTAGTTGGATTTCAGTAAAAATTATATAATCTGTGATTTAAGTTGAGTAAGAAGTTATTTAGATGATATTGTGATTCAAGAGTAATAGGTTAATTCGTAAATGAAGAATTTTCTAATTTGTATCTAAAGAGAATTATTAAGATTATTCTTAGGAGCAAATTTTGAATTTAGATTACTTCAAGGGTGGCTTATAAATTGATGGCACCATACAAAATAATGATAAAATAGTTAAAGAGGTATTTTGGTAAAGTGAATCATTCACTATGGGAGTGTTCTTTTAGCTTAACAAAGAAAGATGATGATGTGAGATTATGTGTTGATGGTAAGTAGATTGTTGGAGGGAATAATTTATCATGAGGGGTATCAATTCAGGTTATAAGAGAAAATGATAGTAGTATGAGGATAGGTAATAATTACAAGCAATCGAACAGTATCTTAATGAAGAATAATTATCAGTAATTGAGTAATGATAAGTGCTTAATTAATTGAGAGATGCAATGATATTTTTGAAGATAGATTTGGAATTGAGATAGTGGCATCTTGAATGATAAAATATTTTATTTCCAAATATGGTATGCAAATTGGAAATGGATAGTGTGAATTTGTGATTATGTCATTTGGATTGATTGGTACACCAGATGTACCTAAGTCATCAATGAGCAAGACACTTCGATGGTATTTGAATGTTGAGGTGGAAAGTATTTGGTAAGTAATTATTAAAATAAATAAAAATATTAAATAAAGTATTGAGATATGAAATTCGTATGATGTGTACTAACTTGCTTATTGATTATATTTATACTTTTCTAGTATGGAATTGACATGTATTAAATGTTTTTGAGTTTCAGGAAAATCAATGGTTGAGGTGGAAATAATTTTATGAGTGATTAGAGAAACATTATGAGTGTGAGGTAAAAGTTGCAATTATGAAAATTGCAAAATTTTTGGAATCTTTTAATGGCATGTAATATATATAAATAAAGCTTCAATTTTTCTGGTAAAATTGCTCATTTTGGTGTGAGTAAATGTTCATCCTTGGATGTTATATAGTTATGTGTCTCTACTAATTGGAAGCATTAAAAGAAGAATAGAATCTTGTGGTTACAGCCTCTATATGTCACTTAGGAATTAAATTTAAATCTTAGAGCTTTGATAGCTCTATGTTGAAGAGGTGTGGTATACGTATGTTGGTCAAATAGGAACAATTGTTATTTTATGTCTAAAGTTTAACATATACATAGGATGAGATATTTACATCAGTTGTGATTCTTTCCTCTGGGTGCTAAATTCATATGATTAAGAAGGTTAAATAGGAAATTTTAAGATTTGAAAGGAAAGGAAAATTTTGTCTGAAATATATAGACAGTATGAATTTGTAAAGAAGGTGGACTATTGGCATATAAATTATATTTGTCTAGGAAATTATTTTCTATTCATGATGTATTCCATGTGTTTATATTGAAACGGTATATATCAGATCCTAGTTAGGTGATACAAAAGCCTAAGATAAAGATTTTTGAAGATTGACGTATGTGGAAGAACCGATAGAAGTTTTAGATCGAAAGGTGAAGCGATTAAAGAATAAAGGGTTTCCAATAGTAAAGGTGAAGTGAAGTCATCATTCACCTAAAAAAGCAACATGGAAAGTAGAAGAGCTAATAAAGTAGAAATATCCATATTTGTTCTCGGAAGATGGTGAATAATTAAATTTCGAGGATGAAATTTTATAAGAAGGGGAGAATTATAACACTTGTAAAGTGGGGCATGCAATTTTATAAATTTCATTTAATGTTATTTGTTAAGATTGGACATAATGCATTAGCAATCATATGAGCATGGAATATGTAAATTGTATACATCATGAGAGTAATTACTTGTTGAATTATATGTGATTCATTGGGGTATATGGTTAAAGAGTGGTGTTGTTAGATTGAAATTTGGGTGTTGATTAGGATTAAATTGTAAGAAAAGTAGGGACTTGAGTGAAACAGTTGAAGGTTTAAGGACTAGTTGGGAAGAGTAGTATTTCATTAAGGAGTTAGATGGATATTTGGTGATAAATATCACAAATTTTTATCTATATCTTCTTCTCCTTCAACATGGCCATGCATATCAAGTGTATGAATTTCTTAAGAAAATTAGCTAGTGCACTTCAGATATGTCTTCAAAGGAAATTAGGAATTTGGTGGAGAAAGAGAGTGGATTTGGCTGTAGAATTTAGAGTCTAGGCTGAAATTAATAACCTTCAAAGTTCAAGAGCATCTTTTAGTAAGTTAATTATGTTTTTGATTGAGTTATGATAGGATTTTAGGTAGTTAAATTCGTGCTCTGTTTTTGCTAAAATTTCAACCTCTGTGTTTTTACCATAACTCAAGCTATAAAGCTCCAAATCTGGTTTTGTTTGATTTTGAAAAGACTTCAGAGAGTCCTCTATAACTCTCAAGTTTGAGTTTGAGCCAAATCTGCAGTTAAGTTAGTCGAATTATACTAGACATTTTGTTGCTCACTCTATCATATTATGTAACCTATTATTGCTTAAATTGTCATAATTAATTCTTTACATGTGATAATTGGGTGAATTCAGTTGGTATTGAAAGTAGACTTATATATGTAGGGCATGTATAAATTTGGTGATTTTAAGATGTGCCTTAAGAGTATTATGAACCTTATACTTCAAACATGCCAGCAGTAGCATATAGGCTGGTTTGTGTATTTTCTTGTGTAATGGTTATATAGTAATATCTAGAGTTGTAGAACTCTAAATTGAGCAAGAGTCATGGTTGCTACATGTATTGATGTATAATTGTGTGTAGGTATTGATAAGGATATTGAAGACACTACTCACTAGGGGAGCTTTGTCTTTGAAGAAGTTGAAGCTTGTTTGTAAGTAATTGTTAATATAATATTTATATATAATGACTGTCATGTAACTAAAGCTATATAACTATGTTGTTTTGTGTTGGCTATTGATTGTAGTAAGAATGATATATATATGTGTGTTGAATTGTGAAAGTCATTTAAGGTGGTATAGTTGAACATGAACTATGATGAATATATATATATATATGAATTGATATGCATTATTTATGAGAAAAGTGAATGGTGATTCACTATGAGAAATGGAAATGATGAAAAATGAAAAATAGATGTTGAATTATGAAAAACCACTTGAGGGGGTATGATTTGAATATGAAATATATGCATATGGCATGATGTGAGGAATGTAAGGAAAACGCGTGTGTGTGGAGATTGAGCTCCATGATCTGAGACTGAGCTAGGCAGAGAGTCCCAGATATGGCCATTCATGTGAAATATATATATACGTGTGAGATTTAAGACCGAGCTGGGCAGAGAGTCTCAATAATGGCCACGGGTAAATGAAAATAAAAATATGAAAAAGAAAAGAAAAGAAAAGAAAAGAAAAAGTGAGCTTTATGCAAAACGTGTGTAATGTGTGTTGAGAACTCCAACTGAATGCTAACTTGCATCATCACGCATTTTTGCATTGCATTATTTATTTATATGAATCGTAGATGGTATGTGAAGCGTGATTGATGGAAATTATGTTTATATACGTTGAATAGGAGATTATGAATTACTTAGAATGGTGAGAAATGTATATTTATGACACTCACAATTGAGTATTAGTGAAGTGAGTGTTGATGGTATAATATTGTGGTTACAAATGATTTCAGGTTATATTGGAATGCTTTTTTAGATTGAGATCACAGGCTGAGACACGGGCATATACCAGACCGTGTGTCTAGACACGGGTTGAGACACAGGCGTGCCCATGTCTCAAGATACGGCTTGTTTTGGCATTTAGACATGGCGGTGTATAACCTTGCAAATTTTGCCCGAGAGGTACACGAGTATGTACACGAGCGTGTATACAGCCGTGTACAGATTTGTATTAATGTGTGTATTTGACTGAGGCGAACACGGGATGGTACACGGGCGTGTCCATGGCCGTGTATGGATTGTGTTAATTGTGTATTCTTGACCGAGGGATATATGAGTATGTACACGGGCGTGTACATGGCCTTATATGAAGTTGTATAAATATGTGTTCTTGACTGAGAGCCATACGGGTGAGTATACGGGCGTGTAAGTGGCCGTATATAATATTAAAAAATTTTGCATTTTGAACCGAGAGACACACAGGCGTGTTCATAGCCGTGTGTATGAATGTGTTTTGGGATCGAGGAATACACGAGTTGAGATATAGGCATGTCTTAGACCGTGTAGTCCAACTTTCAACTATTTTGACTTATTTCTATTAATTAGTTCTTGAGGGGTATTATATATTTGATTATATTATCAATTGCTTATTGAGTAGCAAGCTCATTCCTTTGCAATTGTGGTTTTTCAGGCTTGATAGATAGAAAGTGTGAAGTGAGTTAGTTATGAGCTCAGATGGGATAAAAAGGTAGGCTTGGTGTCGACATATCCATCCATATGAACATTGATCATTTGGCATTAGGACATTTTGTATTAAATCATGAATCTATTTTGAGATAAAATTATGTATGTTCTAAATGTACAATGTATATATAATAAAAGTTTTATATAAAAGTGTATATCAATTATTAGAAAAAAATTTTCTCACACCACGTGGTTGTTTATTGTTTGGATACTTGTATGTGGTATCTTGAGGGTGCTACACTTAGAGTCCGATTTCGAATGCCCCTAACTCCGGAAGTGTATGAATTCTGACCCTTTTTCTCTTCTAGAAATTTTTCTTGATTTTTTTTCTCTTTAGTTTTTTTTTTCGATCCCTAATCTCCCCCACTCATCTCTCAAATTGTGACACCCACATCTTAGATGCATTGTGCATGCATTATATTTTCCTATCATTTAGAGTGGAGTTATGGATTTACATCTAAATGGGATATGTATATGTAGTAGAGAAGGACTCATTTGTAAGATAAGTTTGGATTAATTTGTTATATTAGAAAGTTGAGGATTATTGTATAATAATCCAAGGTCATTAAGGGTGTGTAAAGATTTGTGATGATATTTTTATATTATTTTATTAAGAGAGTTAGTATTATTTTATTAAGGGTTAAAGGGATAAATTAGCATTTATGGGGGATGAGACTTTGGTGTAAATTTAGAGCATTTTGATTGGTAGAGATGTTTATAAGTGTATATGTGTGTACTGTATGTTAGTGGAAGTGTAGAGGTTTGTTGTAAGTGATTATTAATATAATGATATTTATGTTGATTCTCTTAAAATAAGAAATGTGATGCTATGAATGAATTGAGTAAGATATGTGATATGTTGAGAAATGAACATATGATAATTATGTTGCTTAAAATGAATTAGTAATTATGTGATGAGAATGAAATGAAGCATGTATATATGTGTGTTGTGAGAAATGTAAATTATATTGAATGAATTAATGGAATGTGATGTGAGGAAATGTGAGGAATATGTGAATTAGTGGGGCTGAGCCAGGTGGATAGTCTAAGTGGTAGTCATATCTGAAATATGAATTGTGAGATGGGCAAGTTGAGCCGGGTGTATAGCTACCCAATAATATATATGTGAGGATGTGAGAACTGGGACTGAGCCGGGCGGATAGTCTCAGTATGTGACCACTTGTGAGAAATGCGCATGTGAGGTGGTTCCGACCGGATACCAAACTATGATGTGTGATAAATGAATGAGTTTTGTGTTGATTAATTTCTACAAGTGCGCGGAGTCCACAAGTAATATAGAGTAAGTAGAGTTGTCGATCCCACGAGGATTGCATAACCTAATCACAACTATATTTTATCAATTTCTTATTTAAAGCTACCATTAGATTTCATTTTCTAAGGCAAAATTATTTAAATTCTAGACTAAAGAAACTAAACGGCCAAACTAAATTAATAAAGATAGTGAGGAGGTAGGGGATTGTTTCACTCAATTCTTCTTCAACAATTCAATCAATGGTTCAATCAATACATTGCAAATCCTAAGTTTTCTAAAATGGCAATTAGTCTCTCTCAAGCAAAAATCACCTAATTTATCTCTAATAACTAAAAAGAACTTTAAACAACTTTCATTGATTCAAAGCCTTAATAATTATAGAAAATAAATCATGAAGCATACTCAAATGGAATTGAATTAAATTTAAGCTATCTCTAGCCTTAAACCATTCAACAAGTATTCATAGGTATGTTAGAATTAATATCTCTCGATCATCAACTCTAACTAAACATCGTTTATAAAATAGGCACAATGAACATTTTATGTAATTATATTGAAAGATGATGACTAAAATTGCTAGATACAAAAGCGTTCAACAAATTGAGATGTAATTAGTTTATTAAGGAACAATCTTCAATACTTGGACTAGCTTATAAATTCATCATACTGATCCCTTATGCAATTTATATCTTTAGTGTCAATTAGACTCTCTCAAGCTCTAACTAACTAACTTGATATTATTAATTGATATTGTTTGGTATATGTTATGTATATGTTTGGTATATGTTGTGTATATGTTTGGTATATATTGTGTATATTTTTGGTATATATTTTATATGATTTCTATACAGGAATGATAGGTGTTTGAACTATGGTTATAATTCATACTTGGATCTATGATATTAATACTTGTTTAAATGATAGCTTAATTAGTTCTTGATAAGTGATATATGTATTGTTATATTAATAATTGCTTATTGAGTCGCAAGCTCACCCCTTTATAATTATTTTTCAGGAAGTAGTTAGAAAGAGCTTGAAGCTTGCTTATTTAGTAATTTCCGGAGGCCAAGGCATGCTTGGTGAAATCATCTTCCATTCTCATCATCATGCATCATTCGCATTTTGTATTGATGCTATAAACATTTGGACTATATGTAATATTTGTGTTGAGAATGTATTATGCAATGTGCATACGTATAGTGGATTGTGAAGTTTATGTATATGGTTGAGAATATACAAACATATGTATGTTATTTGAAGGAGTAAATCTATGTTATATGTGTGAATTATTGTTCAAGAAGCATGTTGTGTTTGTGCATTGCAAATAGGTGAAACTTTTTAGATGTTTATTTAGGACTGGTTCGGGTAATTATTCCAGCAGGCTACCTAATGTTGAATAATTATTTTGAGGATGTTAGAGACTGATTTAGACAAAGTAATAAACATGAGTTTTGTTTCTTTATATGTTATCTAAAACCCTGTGAAATATTTTTATGAAATAATATGCGTGTAATGAGAAATTGTACTTGGAGTGGGACTCGTTCTGCTTGCTTTGTCTGCAGATAATCCAATTTTATCCAGTTAATATGAGGACCTTAGAGGCTGAATTAAATAAAGCATAAAATATAAAAGTTGTTAATTTATATGTTAACTAAGTTTTTGGAAAAGGGTTTTGCAATTGAACTTGTATAATTTGAGAAATTCTAGACGAAACGAGACCTGCTCACACTGCACTTGTGTAGGACACATGTTTGAATTCAAAATTTCACCATTAATTATGCAGACTTTGTATTGAGGTGAATTTTGTATATGTTATAATCTTATGTGTCTAGTTTATAAGAAAAAGAATCAAGTAATTTGGAATTGTGTGGTGAGAGTTATTCATTCTCATGTCTAGCAAAGTCAAGCTGTTCACATAAGAAAGAAATATGCAGAAATGTTAGGCTTACACATATATAGAACATATCCTATAATTATTATGTATATAATTTATTAATTTTTTCACTTGCTTGAATATATGTGATATATTTTTGAGTAATGAATGTGCATGGCATCTATCTATATATATTCATGCTATTATGGATTACATAATTTGAGCATGTGTATGGTTTGTTTGAGGCCACGTATTGCGGGTCTCACATTTAGTGGTATCAAAGTAGAGATTAGATTCCCTTGGGATATGAGTATATGCTGCATTCATAACATATCATGCATAAACTTGAGATGACATATAATTAATATATGTTACATATCTCATGATGGAAGAACGCCAAGCACCTCCTATCGGCCTGAAAGAGAGTTACTAAGTCTGTTCATAGGCTAGATCCTATGCATGTATTAGGTAAACCTGAGCAAGCCTAATCCTAACCTCCTCCTCCACAAGCTCTTTATTCACCTTTCATGCAAGAATTTATGCAAGCTATAAGGGAGATGACTCAAAAACCAAATGAAAGTATACTTGATAAGAATTTTGAAAAGATTAGGAAGCAAGGTACCAAAACTTTTGTTAGGATCACTGACCCTATGGTAGCTAAAGAGTGGTTGAGGAGTACTAAAAGAGTGTTGAATCGATTTGATTGCACTCTTGAGAAGAGGGTAAGTTATGCGGCATCGTTGTTTGAGCAAGATGCCTTAGATTGGTAGGATACGGTGCCAAAAAGTAGGAATGTACTAATGATGATCACTTGGGCAGATTTCTTACAAGTATTTACTGACAAATATATGCCGACTGTGTACAATGATAGGAAGAAGCTTGAATTTCTCAACTTAAAGCAAAAGGACTTATCAATGGCCGATTATGAAGTTCAGTTTATAAGGTTGTCAAAGTATGCACCTGAAGAGGTAGCTACTGATGAGCTCAAGAGGAAGAAGTTTGAGAGAGGGTTAAACCTAGAGATTTGAGAAAATATCATATAAAGAATTGTTGGAGACAGCAATCCGAGCTGAGGAAATTATTCTAGAAATTAATGAATTAGAAGCTAAAAAGAAGAAGACTACTGGTGTGTTTACCCCTTCCTCTTTATTTACAACCGGTGGAGAATCATTCTTCAGAGGTTCTAGTTTCCAGCAAAGTAGTTTTCGAGGACGAGGGTCAAGTCGACTTACTCAATCATCGAGGGGTAGTTCTGGTAGAGGATTTGAAAGACCGGGTAATCGAAGAGATGGAGAAAGAGGTAGATTAATGAACAGTGTGTTTGCCTCTACTTGTAACAAATGTAGAAGATTCTATTCTGGTGAATGCTGGGGAGCTAGGGTGATTGTGTGTTACTACTGTAGCCGACCTAGACACAATATCAGAGATTGTCCAGTGAGAAGAAATGCTGAGGGACCTCAGATATCAAGGCAAAGTAGTACGGGAGAGCATACTCCTCAGATTAGTTAAGGAAGAGGTCGAGGAAGAGGGAGTGAAGCTGGTACTTCTACACCAATGGGGTCCAGTGGGCAAGCTTAAAGTCAAGCAAGGATATATGCCATCACAAAACAAGAAGCTCCAGCTGCACCATATATTATCATTGGTACATTTATAATCCTTGGTCATACTGTATATATTTTAATAGACCCTGGTTTCACATGCTCTTTTATATCCTATGAGTTTACATTAAAAATTATAGCACAATTAAATCTTTAGGATATACTATGTGTGTGTCCATGCCTGCTGGGGGTACAGTGATTATCAATATGGTGGTTAGAGCATGTCCTATAGAAATAGAGGGTAAGATTTTGCATGAAGACTTAGTGGTGATCAATTTAAAAGAGTTTGATGTTATATTGGGAATGAATTGGCTATCCAAGCACCATGTCGTGGTGAACTGTTATACTAAAGAAGTGACTATTGAGACTTCGGGGCAAGAAAAGTTAGTTTTAGTAGGAGGGAGAAAAACCATCCCTGCATATTGATTTCTACTACTATGGCTTTTTAGCTGATTAGAGATGGGTGTAAAGCCTATTTGGCCAACATCATTGACATATTAAAGGTTAGTCAGGGAGTGATGGATGTGCCTGTTGTTAAAGAATTCTCAAATGTATTTTTAGATAAGTTACCGGGATTGCCACCACATCGAGAAGTAGATTTTAAAATTGAGATCGTACCGGAAGCAACGCCAATATCAATTGCACCATATCGGATGACACCATTAGAGCTTAAGGAATTGAAGAAGCAATTAGAGGAGCTGTTAGAAAAAGGTTTTGTTAGACTAAGTATTTTACCATGGGGAGTACTGGTATTATTTGTAAAGAAGAAAGATGGGAGCATGAGATTATGCATTAATTATAGGCAATTGAACAAAATAACAGTGAAGAATAAACATCCTTTGCCTAGAATTGACGATTTACTCGACTAACTCAAGGATGCTTCTATATTTTTAAAGATTGATCTGAGATCCAGCTACTGGCAACTTAGAGTAGCAGAATCTTCTATTCTCAAGACTGCGTTCAGGACTAGATATGGGCATTTTGAATTTTTGGTGATGTCTTTTGGATTGACTAATGCACTAGCAGCTTTCATGTCCTTGATGAATAAAATATTTCAGCAATACTTAGACTAGTTCGTTATTATTTTCATTGATAACATACTTATCTACTCTTCAAGTCGGGAAGAACATGAAAAGCATCTTCGAGTAGCTTTATAGATTTTGCGGGAAAAACAGTTATATGCTAAATTTAGTAAATACGAGTTTTGGATAGAAAAGATAGCATTTCTTGGGCATATTGTGTCTATAGAAGGAGTAAAGCCCAATCCATTAAAGATTAAAGATGTTCAAGAGTGGGAATCGCCTAAAACTATGATAGAAATTTGAAGTTTCTTAGGATTAGCTGGGTATTACAGAAGATTTGTGAAAGATTTCTCCACTGTTGTAAGACCTTTGACTGCTTTATTGAAAAAGAATGCTCCTTTTCAATGGAATAAGAAATGCGAACGTAGTTTTGAGAGGTTGAAGGAAGCCCTCACTACGGCTCCTATACTTGCTTTACCATCTGGAAGTGGTGATTATGTGGTGTATACTGATGCTTCAAGGAAAGAATTAGGATGTGTACTTATACAAACCGAAAGGGTGATAGTCTATGCATCTCGACAATTGAGACCATATGAGATGAATTATCTGATGCATGATCTAGAATTGGCTGTTATTGTGCATGCATTAAAGACTTAGAGGCATTACCTATACAGGGAAATATTTTCTATCTTTATAGACCATAAAAGTCTGAAATATATCCCTACTCAGAAATAATTGAACCTGAGGCAAAGAAGATGGATAGAACTGCTGAAAGATTATAACTATACAATTGAATATTACCTGGGGAAAGCAAATGTGGTAGCGGACGCGTTGAGTCAGAAAATAATAGAATTCTCTACTAGGATAATTTGTTATGATGTGGGCAATCTAGTGAATTTATAGGCAATGAATACTACACTTGAAATTGAGAGAGATCATTTATCGGCTAACTTGCAAATTAGACCATCCTTGAGAGATCAAATCCAAAATGTTCAAATGGAAGATCCATATTTAAAGAAGATGAAAGAAAAAGTTGAAGCCGGAGCTAATTCTCAATTTGCAATTGCGGAGGATGGTGTGTTAATGATGGAAGATTGAATGTGTGTACCGGACATTGGAGAGTTAAGGAGGCAAATCATGGATAAAGCCCATTCTACCCTGTATGCAATGGATCTGGGTAGCACTAAAATGTATCAGGACTTGAGGCCTTTTTACTGGTGGCTAACTATGAGGAAAGATGTAGCAGAGTTTATTACAAGATGTTTAACTTGTCAGCAGGTGAAAGCTGAACATCAAGCACCTGCAGGAAAATTACAATCGTTGAAGATTCCCGAATGGAAGTGGGAGAAGATTACAATGGATTTTGTCATAGGATTGCCTATAACTTTTAAGAAACACGATGTGGTATGAGTAATAGTCGATAGATTGACAAAAGCGGCTCACTTTTTACCGGTCCAAACTAGTGATTCTCTGGATAAATTAGCTTCTTTATATATTGCAGAAATTATGAGATAGCATAAAATTCCTTTATCAATTGTGTCTGACAGAGATCTCAGATTTACTTTGTATTTTTGGAAAAGTTTACAACAAGCTTTGGGCATAAAATTGCATTTCAGCACGACTTTTCATTCCCAGACAGATGGGTAATCAGAGAGAACCATTTAGACACTAAAAGATATGATGAGAGCTTGTGTGCTTGAGTTTAAAGGTAACTGAGATGATCATTTGCCATTGATTGAGTTTGCATACAACAACGGTTATCATTCCAGTATCGGCATGGCTCCATATGAGGCTTTATACAGAAAAAAATATCAAAGTCCAGTATATTGGGATGTTGAAGGATTGAAACAACTAGAAGGGCCGAAGTTGATTCAAGAAACAGTGGACAAAATACAAATAGTGAAGAAAAGACTCAAAGCGGCACAATATCGACAAAAGAGTTATGTAGACCAATATTGAAGGGAAATAGAATACCAAGTAGGAGAAAAGGTCTTCTTAAAGGTGTCGCCATGGAGAGGGGTGTTGAGATTCGGCAAATAAAGAAAATTGAGCCCGAGGTACATTGGTCCTTACGAGATTATCAAGAGAATCAAACCACTAGCATATAAATTGGCACTACCAGTGGAATTATCAACGATTCATAATGTATTTCATGTGTCTATACTATGGAGGTACTGATCGGATCCGATCCATATTGTGTAGGAACCGAAAATAGAAGTTTTCAAGACGCTAACCTACATGGAAGAACTAGTGAAAATTCTGGATCGGAAGGTGAAGCAATTAAGAAACAAGGAAATCCCAATAGTGAAAGTAAAATGGAGTCATCATTCTCTAAGAGAAGCAACATAGGAAGTGGAAGATCAGATGAGATAGAAGTATCCATACATTTTTCCTAATAGTGGTGAGTAATAAATTTCGAGGTGAAATTTTTATAAGGAGGGGAGAATTGTGACACCCGCATCTTAGATGCACTGTGAATGCATTATGTTTTCCTATCATTTAGAGTGGAGTTATGAATTTGCATCTAAGTGAGGTATGTGTATGTAGTAGAGAATGACTCATTTGTAAGATAAATTTGGATTGATTTGTCACATTAGAAAGTTGAAGATTATTGTGTAATAATCCAAGGTCATTAAGGGTGTGTAGAGATTTGTGATGATATTTTTGTATTATTATATTAAAAGAGTTAATATTATTTTATTAAGGGTTAAAGGGATAAATTATCATTTATGGGGGATGAGACTTTGGTGTAAATTTGGAGCATTTTGATTGGTGGAGATGTTTGTGAGTGTATATGTATGTGTTGTGTGTTAGTGGAAGTGTAGAGATTTGTTGTAAGTGATTATTAATATAATGGTATATATATTGATTCTCTTGAAATAAGAAATGTGATGCTATGAATGAATTGAGTAAGATATGTGATATGTTGAGAAATGAACATATGATAATTATGTTGCTTAAAATGAATTGGTAATTGTGTTATGAGAATGAAATGAAGTATGTATATATATGTGTTATGAGAAATGTGAATTATGTTGAATGAATTGATGGAATGTGATGCGAGGAAATGTGAGGAATATATGAAATAGTGGGGCTGAGCCGGGGGGATAGCCTACACTGATTATAAAATTTGGGATTGAGCCAAGCGGATAGTCTCAGTAGTAGTCATATGTGAAATATGAATTGTGAGATGGGCAAGCTGAGCTGGGCGTATAGCTACCCAATGATATATATGTGAGGATGTGAGAATTAGGACTGAGCCGGGCAGATAGTCTCAGTATGTGACCACCTGTGAGAAATGCATATGTGAGGTGGTTTCGGCCGGATACCAAACTATGATGTGTGATATAAATGAATACGTTTTGGAATCATGGGTTGAGATGTGATTATTAATTGATATTGTTGTGGTATATATTGTGTATATGTTTGGTATATGTTATGTATATGTTTGGTATATGTTGTGTACATTTTTGGTATATGTTGTGTACATTTTTGGTATATATTTTATATAATTTCTATAAAGGAATGATAGGTGTTTGAACTATAGTTATAATTCATACTTGGATCTATGATATTAATACTTGTTTAAATGATAGCTTAATTAGTTCTTGAGAAGTGCTATATGTATTGTTATATTAATAATTACTTATTGAGTCGCAAGCTCACCCATTTACAATTATTTTTCAGGAAGTAGTTAGAAAGAGCTTGAAGCTTGCTTATTTAGTAATTTCCGAAGGCCGAGGTGTGCTTGGTGAAATCATCTTCCATTCTCATCATCATGCATTATTCGCATTTTGTATTGATGCTATAAACATTTGGACTATATGTAATGTTGTGTTGAGAATGTATTATGTAATGTGCATACATATAGTGGATTGTGAAGCTTGTGTATATGGTTGAGAATATGCAAACATATTTGTATGCTATTTGAAGGAGTAAATCTATGTTATATGTGTGAATTATTATTTAAGAAGCATGTTGTATTTGTGCATTGTAAATAGGTGAAACTCTTTAGATGTTTATTTGGGACTGGTTCAGGTAACTGTTCTAGCAGGCTACCTAATCTTGAATAATTATTTTGAGGATGTTAGGGACTTATTTAGACAAAGTGATAAACATAAGTTTTGTTCCTTTATATGTTATCTAAAACCCTATGAAACAGTTTTATGAAACAATATGCGTGTAATGAGAAATCGTATTTGGAGTGGAACTAGTTCTGCTTGCTTTGTCTGCAGGTAGTCTAATTTTACCCAGTTAATATGAGAACCTTAGAGGCTGAATTAAATAAAGCATAAAATATAAAAGTTATTAATTTATGTGTTAACTAAGTTTCTGGAAAAGGGTTTTTCAATTGAACTTGTATAATTTGAGAAATTCTAGACGAAATGAGACCTGCTCACACTATACTTGTGCAGGACATATGTCTGAATTCAAAATTTCACCATTAATTATGCAGACCTTGTATTGGATATGTTATAACTTTATATGTCTAATTTATATAAAAAAAAGAATCAAGTAATTTGGAATTGTGTGGTGAGAGTTATTTACTCTCATATCTAGCAAGGTCAAGTTGTTTCCATAAGAAAGAAATATGCAGAAATGTTAGGCTTACACATATACAGAACATATCCTATAATTATTATGCATATAATTTATTAATTGTTTCACTTTCTTGAATATATGTGATATATTTTTGAGTAATAAATGTGCATGACATCTATCTATATGTATTCATGCTATTATGGATTACATAATTTGAGCATGTGTATAGTTTGTTTGAAGCCACGTGTTGCGGGTCTCACACAAATCCTCCATTTATAGTGGTTTTCAGTTCTTAATATCCTATTTACTCCCCACGTCACTCATTTACTCCTCCACGTTCTGCCATTAATTTTTTTATAATTGCCAAAGAAGAGGTGCCGCCTCTTCTTCACAGAGGCATTCAGTAGGAAAAAAATAAATATGAAGCCATTAGAGCTTTAAACACATTTCATTAATTTTTTTTGACTTAGTCAGGATGTAAGATTATCCTTTAAAGAACTATATATGAAATTCCATAAATAACATTGTTGATTATCTCTCTTGCTAATAATGTACGTCAAAGATGAATTTTTTGTAAATTCAAACGTATTTGACGGATTGAGATGTAAATGAGCAATTGATTAAATAAGGAAAATGTTTTCATTTATTTTGTTGGAGAATATATCCCACATTGAAAAATTATAAAAGTTAGAGTGACTTATAAGTGGTATAGATTGGGTCTTAACACAAGCCAATTGGTTTTGTGTTATATGGGCTCAACCCTATTTATAAGTCCACATGTGTGTTAGTGGGCCAACACTCTCCGGGCCCGTGAATTTCTTAATATGGTATCAGAGCAATGATTCCGGGCTCGTGTTTAAGACCTGAGTTGGGTGCGGCCCGTTTATGACCTTGTGAGTCGTCGGGTCGGCCCGTTTGTGTTTGGTTGGGTGCGGCCCGTTTATGATCTTGTAAGTCATTGGGTCGGCCCACCGTTTGTGTTTGGCAAATGTAACTGGTCCAGGCCCAGTTATACTTGAGGGGGAGTGTTAGTATAAAAGTTAGAGTGACTTATAAGTGGTATAGATTGGGTCTTAATACAAGCCAATTAGTCTTGTATTACATGGGCTCAACCCCATTTATAAGTCCACATATGTGTGAGTGGGCTAACACTCTCCGGGCCCGTTGATTTCTTAACATGGTATCAGAGCTCATAGTGTCCTAACAGGCCAAAAAAATCCTAGAGGTCTGTGGATGTTGGAGGCCCAAGAAGTGGTCCACTTGAAAGCCCAAGTAGACAACCCAAAAAAAAGAAGTTGCACTTGGAGATTTAGAGAGGCCCATGGACAATTTGAAAACTGGGGGAGACCATAGAGCCGAAGGAGCCAGGTCTGAACCAGTAAAGTTTAAAGCTTGAGGCAAATGGTGAGACTGAAGGAAGCCACAGAGCCCAAAAAGAAAAGACCAGACTTGGATCAGTCCAGGTTGAAAGTAAGTGACAACTGACCCAAAGAGGGTGAAGCCCAGTTGTACTTGAGGGGGTATTGGAGAATGAAATGGGATACAATCCCACATTGGAATAGAATAAAGCAAAAGAGAGGCTAATAATTGATGGAGAAACCTAACCAAATGGCCCAAGCCATTTTTGTGAAAGGTGGATCCAATACGAAGCTCATTGCTACGTTCCCGTATGTGAAGCCTGAGCATGTCAAAGGTCCATGGAGCCAGAAAATCTAACATGGTAACGTGGGATATATTTTCCAACATATTTAAACCCATTTCTCGGTGCAATGGAGCCTCTCCTCTACAATCTTAATTAATGGGATCAGAAATTTCCACAGGAAGTAACAATCAATCAATTCTCACTCACATTTCGTGGTCATTTTTGAGCATAGTGAGCTTGATCTTGGCATCAACTAAAACACCAAGAAGCAGAAATCTTTACAAGAGTAGATACTCCATTCTCTCTAGCATTTAACCAAGTTCAAGAAAAGAAAATGAGTATAATTAAATCAAATTCAGAATATACCAGATTTATGGTAGGTAAAAGCAACTCCAACGCACGGCGAATCTGGCGTGGTAAGATTGATCCATCTGTGCTCAACATTGAAGTATATAATTAAATCAAACTCAGAATTTACCAGAGGATTGAAAATGATTGGCAATTTGTCGGTCATTTTACGCGGAAAGAAAAAAAGTAGTTTGCCGTCTAACCATCAATAAAACTTTCAACAGTTTCCTTGTCTTTGCACTGTAACTATGAAAATTCTAAAAACGCTATTAGTGATTTCCTCTGTTGCTAGTATATATATATATATATATATATATATATATATATGAGATAATTTTGTAAATCCAATGTTTCTGATTTAGATGTGACTTAGAAAAATCAAAGCAATTAATGAAGGAGGGAAAATTCCAATTAACAAAAGCAGTGGGACCTCCACTCCAATCCCTTCAATTTCTGCTCTTGTTGTTTTGTTTTACTTTTATGCAGGTTATGTGTGACTTAGGATGTATTAATCGGATTAATTATTAAAGGAATTTCTTGCTAACGCGGATTAATTTTTTTACATCCTACAATTTGATTTTTTACACAAAATTTAAGTGTTTTATATTTCACCAATAAAAATAAAAAATATATTTTTATATTATAAATTTAATTATATGATGTAATGCATTAATAAATTAATATATATTGGTTCAAGTGGTAAAATAAATTAGTTTTTTTTTAAAATAAAATTTCTCAGTTTGAGTGTGTATATATATATATACTAAAAAAATTTTCATTTCCCTTTTAAAGTCCAACGGCTCGAGGATAGCCAGTAATATAAAGGAATAAGCTTCAATTTGCCCGTAAACTTTTTAGAAAAGTTTAAATTGCCCTCTTATAATTTTTTTTCATCAATTTACCCCTTAAACTTTATAATAAAGGTCAAATTGATCCTAAATATTTCATTTACACCCCATGTTATATGAGATGTAAATAAATATCATAATAAAAATTACAGATAAATCCCTGATAGTTTAGTTAGTTAACAAATTAGTCCAAACTTTCATAAAAATATTTAGTAAAAAATTAAAAATTTATTTTTTAAAATAATGTTCAAGCCCTTAATTTATACCAATAGTTTTTAATAATATTTGAAATATTATATTTTAATTGATTTATTATATTATTAATTTGTATTTCAATATATATAATTTTGAAATATTTTAGCATTATGTATCGAAATGTTTTGAAATATTTCAATATTTGTATGACATGTTAATATATATACAAATAATATTATTTGAAATCTTTAAAATATTTGTATCTTAAAAATTATTAATCTTTTTTAAAATTATATATTATAGTTAGTTATTTCAAAATGATAATTTTTAGTGTATTAATATAATATATTATTATTTTTAGATTTATATAAATTTGTATATTTTTATATATTTATAGTTAACTATCATGAAAAATGTTTTACTACTATAAGTGTTATAATACTTCAAAATTTTGACACATAATATTAAAATATTTTAATATTATATGTATTAATATACAAATTAATATTATAAGTAAATAAAATAAATTTTAATATCTCAAAATTATTTAAATATTATTAGAAAATAAATAAATTATCTAGTAATATAATATATTAAAATAAATTTAGGCCTCAAATATGATTTTAAAAAATAAAATTTTCATTTTTCATTAAATATATTTACAAAAATATAGGCTAATTTGTTAACTAATTAAACTATTAAGGGTCTTTTTGTAATTTTTATTGTGATATTTGCTTATCTCTTATATAATAGGGGTGTAAATAAAATTTTTAAAATCAATTTGATCTTTATTGTAAAATTTATAAAGATAATTTAATAAAAATATCAAAAAAAAAAAGAGTAATTTAGATTTTTTTTTTTAGTTTAAGGTCAAATCAAACTTTATACATAAAATAAATTAGGCTAAGAATGCAGAAAAGTTCATCAAACAGCCAATCAGCCATAAAAGTCAAGAAGTCAACTCCAACAGCATGGACTAGTATGGTTGGCTGCTGAAAGAAAAAAATACTCATGTATGGAAGACATTAATAGATATCGCGTTTTCTATTCCTCATTTTTTAATTTTTATTTTACTTTTATTTTCTTTTTTTTTTGCTTATTATTACTATTTTTTTCTTTTTTTCCTTATTTTTGATTATCTTCCCCTTTTATTTTTATTTCCCTATTTTTTTCTCCTCATCCAATTTTTTTCTTTCCCTATTTTTTTTAATTTTAATTTTTCTTTTTTCTTTTTCCTTCTCTTCTTTTTTATTTTTACATAATTTATTTATGTTTTACCCTCATTTTTATTTTTGAGATAACTAAATGAATAACTATACAACTATTGCTTGGTATACAACAGTAAAGATAATTTTCTCGCAGCTTATGAAGGAACAATATATCCATTACATGGAATATCCCAAATGAAGTTAAAGATGTGCTTGTCCTATCTTCGAAAACAAGAGTTAGTTCTGGAAGACCAAAAAAAAAAGGTGTAAAGCTCCATGAAAAAGCAAAACTGAACACAAGTGTAGCAGATGTGGCTTCTATGGACACAACGAAACAGCCTGCATAAACATACCACATACATCATAATAATTTTGAATATTTTCGGTATATTTTCAGTATATGATACAATTTGTAAGACCTGCAGAAACATACTACAGACATCATAAATTTTTTTGAATATTTTCAGTATATGATACAATATGTAAAACCTGCAGAAACATACCACAGACATCATAAATTTTTTTGAATATTTTTAGTATATGATATAATCTGTAAGACCTGCTGAAACATACCACAAACATCATAAATTTTTTTGAATATTTTCAGTATATTTTCCGTATATGATACAATCTGTCATACTTAAACAAAATAATAAAAAAAATAATACTTTTCATTTGTTTCTCGATTATCATACGGATATCATACAATTGAAAGACACAATAAAAAATATACATATATTGATGTTATTGTATAAAATGAAAATATTATAGTATACAATTAGTACATTACTCGTATATTTTAGGTTTATAGTATATAATTAGTATATTATCCGTATATTTTCTAAATATTATTTGTATCTTATAGTATACAATTTTTTTTATCAATTCATTTGGATATTATTAAAAGCAAATGAATTGGTAAAAAAAATTAATTCAAATTCACATACTAATTGTTTATTTTTAATATATCATACACATATATTAAAACAAAAAGTAAACTAAAAATATACGAAAAATAAACCAATAATATACCAATAATATACAAATAAAATACCAATAATTTTTTTTTATGATATATAAAATATACTTTAGTAGCCTCCGAGATTGAGTATTCACTGTAAAAGCTATAGATTTAATTACTTTACACACTGGAGAATTCAATCCATTGTAGAAGAATAAAAAAAAATGGAACTCATTTTTGTAGGCTAGAGCTTTAGATTTAGCTATGCACATTCTCTTCC
>CATIWO010153956.1:0-10969 GCA_949673435.1 Macaranga tanarius | reverse complement strand
ATATATATATATATATATATATATATATATATATATATATATATATATATATATATATAGTTTAATTAATTGAAATTTTCTTAAAATATGGTATTATATACTAACATTGAATTGAATCCTTGTATTATTACATTACAATTAATTAATTTATTATAATATCAATTTTTAGCCAATTACATAATTATTTTAAAACATATTGATAAAATAAGGTTAGCAAAAATTATAAAAATTTGAATAATAAAATAATATTTTTTTGTCATTTTATAATTAACTTTTACAAAAGTCCTTTGAAATCCAGGATTCTTAAATCCTTATTATTATTTGTTAAAAATCAAAACATTACCGTTGGTATGAAAATAATATAGCCGTTGGTGTACCGCGTACTCCACCGACCTAACTTAATATATAAATAACGGCGGGTCTCTGTTATCGCCGATCAAAATTTGCATGCCATTTGGGTTTGCAAGCTCTGAAGAGGACGACGGTGGTTTAGTGTTGTTTAATAAACAACAACAACAACAACAACGTCTGCGTTGTTTAATAAAGAAGAGGGAGAAGGAGAGGAGACATTGTTACTTAGCAGTAATGAAGTGAGTGATCTCCGAAGTCCAAGTTGTCTTCTCATATCATATGTATATGTAGTGTTAAAGGTAAAATCATTTCATTATTCTTACCTTCTCTCCAAAGATTTGAGAAATTTGTTTCAATTTCCTTGTCCTTTTTTTTTTTTTTTTTTTCAAATTTGGCTGCCCTAATTTGACATGGATGCCACGATGTCCCTCTGAATTGGAGTATGAAGAATCCTCTGCCAAGTCATTTGATTTTGAGGAAATTCTGAAAACAGCAATTGAAGCATCTTCGTCTTCTTCTTCTTCTTTTCAATTGAAGCATCTTAGTATTGGGAAATTTGAAATTTTTGCCCAATCAGTTGCTGTCCAACCTCAATTCCTCTGATAGGTAAGTGCATCTCTTCCTTTTTGTTCTTCATTATAATTCAGTAATTCCTCTGTTCTAATGTGTTTCTGTTACGTATTCATTTTCCAAGGGGAAGTAATCAGTCTTAATAATAACTTTCATCCAATTCCTTGGACTTGGTTGCTTCACTAGAGAGGCCACTAGCATCCTTGCCATGGTTGTCACATGAGGTCAGTGAGCTAATATGTTATATAGGATAATCCAGTCACAAAGTTTAGTGGTACTTCTCATTCTCATTTGGTTGCAGTTGTTTTCATTTAATATTGATATCTTTGTTCTTTCTTTTGAAGTCATCATTTTTGCTGACACTAATTTTTCTGTTTTATTTCAGATTCTTTGAGGAAAGAAAGACTAACTTCTGATGGGTGGAAAGCATCGATGCATTTAGGGTTTAGGAGTCTAGTGTCTAGGGTTCAGGTGTTTAGGTTCTAGTGGTGAGGATCTAGGGTTTAGGGGTTTAGAGTTTATGGTTTAGGATTTGATGTTTAGGGTTTATGGTCTATTGTGTCTATGGTTTAGGATTTAGCCTCTAGTGGTTAGTGTTTAAGGTTAAAGTTTAGGAGTTTAGGGTCTAGGATTTAGTTTATAGGGTTTAGGTTCTAGTGTTTATAGGGTTTAGGGCATAGTGTCTAGTGTCTCTGGTTTATAAACATGTTTGATTTCCTTTATTATTTATCCCATGTTTTTTTTCAGCTTGTCAACAGATCTCGCTAGCTTTTACGAGGATTACTTATCAAGGTGCAGCATAAACTTCTTTATAACATAACTTATTTGTTTTCGCCTTTTAATTCTCTGTTTCTTATTTGCCGCATGCGTGACTCTGATTCGTGGTTTCTATGGCTCTGTCAACTTGGAATTGGATCCCTATTGCTCCCGCCTTATCAAAACCAATCACGGTTGTTTTCTTTTCTTTTCTCTGTCATTTTCTGCCTTTTTTCTTAGGGTTAATTGCTTTTAATTTGGCTTGCTGCAAAAGATTTTACTGTGTGGTATTGTCAAATTAACAGGTGGAGGAGGCAGGTGAGCCAAAACTTGGGGCTTCAATTTACTATCTCTCCCCATGGGGCTTCAGTATGTTACCTCCCTGCATAGACTCCAAATCTCCTATTGTCCAAAATTGACATCTTTCTTTACCAGATATTCAGGTAATTTATAAAACTATTCAGAGAAATGCCTTATATCTGCTCTGATTACAACTATCTCTCAGCTCTTTCCTCTGATAGGTAAGTGCATCTCTTCTTCAATATTTGAATCATTCCTATTTGTTCTTCATTATAATTCATTAATTCCTCTGTTCTAATGTGTTTCTGTTATGTCCATTTTCCAAGGGCAAGAGTTCTAATGTGTTCTTTTCTTAGTTTTTGAACCGTGTCTTTTTTGTTGTTCTTAGACTAGTTTTTGGTTTTTAGAAAAACTTACTGGATTTAGGTTCTCAGCCGAGATGGTTTGGATTTCCCTGACCTTTAGGCTCTCTCTGTTATGGATCAAGCCCTTACAACTGAAAGTTAGTGTCATTGAACTCAAAAAATCTTAGCTCCTTTTACATTTTTTTTCCTTTTGATGGATGTATGCTATTTATAAATGCGGCACTTACTGACAGTAATTGCTTTTTTAATAGGTGTAGAGCAAATTGTAGGTTGGGCTTTAAGCCACCACTTCATGCATTGTTCTGCAGCTTCCCTGTCAAAGATTCTAAACTTGTGATGTGATATCCACTGACATGTTTTTTTTCTTTGTTTCTTGCATATGTTCATCAATAATTATGAAGTTACTAACTTTGTTTAAGGATATCTTAATGATCTGTCTTGCAGTAATAAGTACGGGCTAAGCATTTTTCAGGGTCTACAGAGTGAAAACAAGAGCCTGAAGAAATCACTAAATCATAGTTGTATCTAGGGTATTTTTGCTTGAACGTAGGTAAAAAATGTGTATTATCAGTTTTCTTTTTTTTCTGCATATCAAGTTTTGTCATAGAATTTTCAGGATGTTATCACTGCGAATGAATTTGAGAAGAAACTCTTGGCGGATATAATTCCTCCAATCCAAGTGACATTGGTGTGACTTTTGATGACATTGGAGCCCTAGAAAATGTGAAAGATACTTTAAAGGAACTAGTGTTGCTCCCTGTGCATAGGCCTGAACTCTTCTGCAAAGGACAGCTGACTAAGGTTATTACAATGTTTATTGTTTCTTTCCCTTATTTTCGTTCTCTTCTCTTCCTCATATGTTGGTAAATTGGTATGACATTCGCCTAAAGGGTGTTACTCCATATACAGCCTTGTAAGGGAATATTGCTGAATGCTGCTGATATGCGGTGGATGTTTCAGTTTCATATTTTGTTTTAAATAATCCTTACCCAAAATTAATTAATGATCGCCTACTTCAATTATACTTTGAATTTTCCTTTTCCAAATTCATGCAGACTGAGGAGAAGATGGGTTTTATTACAAAATTGATCCTATAATTTTAGTACCATTTTCAACTTTTTATTTTTTGGCCTTCTAATTCTTTTTTATTTATTTTTGTGGCGTTTTGGTTGATGGGTATAATTGTTGATATGAAAAACAATGGTGGTGCTGCAAAGGGTTATTGGGGATTGAAGAGTTTTATTAGAAGAAAGCATGTGGACTCTGTTCTTGTTGAGAGACAAAGTAGCCAACAATTGGCTAAGAAACTCTCTGTTATTGACCTCATTGCCATTGGTAATTTTTTTAACTTGCTTTATTTTCAACTGGGTTTATATTCTTTTGTGGGCTTCTAGCCTAAAGTTTCAAAATTTTTTCTGTTTTGGTTGGAATTTTTTTTCACCAGACAATGAGCTGAAAGTATATTAGTTGTTGTAAATGAGCTGAAAGTATATAAGTTGTTGTAAATGAGCTGAAAGTATCACATTTTACTAATATGGTGTTAACAGCTTTCTATTTGCAACTCATATGTTAGATAATTGACATGTTTTGTGCTTTCATTTCATTTAGATTCTAGTGTCCAACTATGCTTGGAAGGATGTTTGTGCAAATTAATGGTTGTTTGGTTTGTAATTTTTTTGTACTCAGGAGTAGGAGCAACTGTTGGAGCTGGAGTATATATTCTTGTTGGAACCGTTGCTGGAGAGCAAACAGGACCTTACTATTTCATTCCTCATTGCTGGGATAGCAGCTGCTCTTTCAGCATTTTGTTACGCAGAACTTGCATGTCGGTGCCCATCTGCAGGGAGTGCATACCATACATATATATTTGCATAGGAGAAGGGTAAAATAGAGATTCTTTGAGAATCTAAGCTTTCATAGTAAGATGGGAGTCAATTCTTATGCTCTTAGAAAAGTTCAAACTTACATGTTTAGAATTCATAAAATAAAATTTTTAGGAGGACCCAGCTCAGAATTATGCTGCAGGCGTAATAAATTATGCTTCAACAATAAATGGATAAATAAGAACTTATGATCAAGAAACTGGTGAAGGATAAATTAGGAATTAGCTAATATTAAACAAGCTTTATGTATGCATTTTGATATTTCTTGTTAGTGACTTGACCGACCTTTTCTCTTGCACTGCTGCCTGGTTGGTTGGTTGGGGATTGATTCTGGAATACACTATTGGTGGCTCCTGTATTCCTCTGAGTTGGAGTATGAAGAATCCTTTGCCAAGTTATTTGATTTCTGCAAACAGCAATTGAAGCATCTTCGTCTTCTTCTTCTTCTTTTCAATTGAAGCATCATGCTATTGGGAAATCTGAAATTTTTGCCCAATGTGTTGCTGTCCAACCTCACTTCCAATCACAAAAGGTTATATAGTCACATGAGGTCAGTGAGCTAATATATTATATAGGATAATCCAGTCACAAAAGGTTAGTGCTAGTTCTCATTCTGATTTGGTTGCAGTTGTTTTCATTTAATATCAATATCTTTGTCCTTTCTTTGGAAGTCTTCATTTTTGTTGACACTAATTTTTCTGTTTTATTTCAGATTCTTTGAGGAAAGAAAGACTAACTTCTGATGGATGGCAAGCATCAATGCATTTACGGTTTAGGAGTCTAGCGTCTAGTGTTTAGATGTTTAGGGTCTAGTGGTTAGAATATAGGGTTTAGGGGTTTAGAGTTTATGGTCTAGGATTTGGAGTTTAGGGTTTATGGTCTAGTGTGTCTATGGTTTAGGATTTAGCGTCTAGTGGTTAGTGTTTAAGGTTTAAAGTTTAGGGGTTTATGTTCTAGGGGTTTAGAGTTTATGGTCTAGGATTTGGTGTTTAAAGGTTTATGGTCTAGTGTGTCTATGGTTGAGGATTTAGCATCTAGTGGTTAGTGTTTAAGGTTTAAAGTTTAGGGGTTTAGAGTTTAGGGTCTAGGATTTAGTTTATAGGGTTTATGTTCTAGTGTTTAGGGTCTAGTGTCTAGTGTCTATGGTTTGTAAACATGTTCTTTGATTTCCTTTATTATGCCATCTCTTGTTCTCTTTTCACCCTTATCCCATGTTTTTTTTTTCAGCTCGTCAACATATCTTGCTAGCTTCTGCGAGGATTACTTATCAAGGTGCTTATTCCAAGGGTTTGAATTGTCCTTCTCTATATTTATAACATAAATTCTTTGTTTTCGCCTTTTAATTCTCTGTTTCTCATTTGCAGCATGCATGACTCTGATTCTCGGTTTGTGTGGCTCTGTCAACTTGGATCCCGCCTTATCAAAACCAACCCTCTTTTTGTATAGTCTATCGCGGTTGTTTTCTTTTCTTTTCTCTGTGATTTTCTGTCTTTTTCTTGAGGTTAATTGCTTTTAATTTGGCTTGCTGCAAAAGATTTTACTATTCGGTATTGTCAAATTAACAAGTGGAGGAGGCAGGTGAGCCAAAACTTGGGGCTTCAATTTACTATCTCTCCCATGGGGGGGCTTCAGTATGTTACCTCCCTGCATAGACTCTAAATCTCCTATTGTCCAAAATTGACATCTTTCTTTACCAGATATTCAGGTAATTTATAAAACTATTCAGAGAAATGCCTTATTATTCCTGGGCTATGGCAATTCCAATGACAGTTAAGCTCAAAAGGGCAAGTTAGAAGAACAAACACCAGTCCCAACCTTTTTATGGTAACAAAAGAGTAGATTTCTAACATCCTCGGAATCCTATCTTTTTTTATTTAAATTAATATTCTTATCATCTCCATTTCACCTTTTATTACTTGGTAGTATTGCGTACAATAACTTATTAGCCATTTCATGGACATGTTATATGACTATATTGTTAATTGTTATTTAGATTTGCTCATGCTGGTGGTTTTTACTCACAAATGATAGTTTTATGCCTCTGATTAAAATTATGTGAGTATTTGTTCTACTTCAGGATAACTATAAATTTATGCCTCTGATTAAAATTATAGTTTTAAATTTTTACAGCCATCTATAATTGATCTCATCCTAAAAGAAAAATTCCTTATGAACTCTGACATTTAACTATTACATGTTCCAACTTTTCGTGTGATCAGATAGGAGTCGGATTGATGGCCGTTCAACAATTTGGAGGCTTCAATGGAGTCTGCTTTTATACCAACAACATTTTCAAGTCAGTTGGTAACATTTTGTTTCTTAAATATTAGCATATAAACTTACTTTCTATGAACCAGGCTAATGAACTGGCACTCAAGGCTGTGCCTGCACTTGCCATTGCAGGAATGGGAGCAGTCCTGTGGGTTGTAATGTCAGAGATATTGATCCTAACATTCAAATGTCATGCATAGAGGCACTTGGCGTAAAGATGTTGTCATATCCATCGCTTTTTCTGCAGGATTTATACTTAAAGTACCTTGGATGGACATTGAAAGAAAAAGTAAGTTACTCTAAATAATTTAGTTTACCTTTTTTTTTCTTTTATGATTGTGAGCCACAGGATGTTACTTACTTCTATCTTTTTATGTATCAAGAATGCTGGTGTAATAAAAGCATCTATACTGGCACTGAAAAATCTTTATGATGTCGATGATGATGTGCTTACTCTTGGTCTATTTACTGAACGATTTTCCAGTTGAATGATCTTGCTTGCTGATGACATTGATGTTTCTGTAGCCGTGTGCGCCATTGGACTTGTAAAAAAATTGCTGAGGTCACCATTTGTCAACTTTTAAATTCAATTAGGTTCTATGCAAATGTTTGTCCTAAAAATGGACCATGTGATTTCTTGCAGGCACCAGCTTCTCCCTGATGATGACTTGGGTCCTTTATATGATTTACTCATTGATGATCCGGTAGAAATCAGATGTGCCATAGCAGAATTGGTGTATGATCACTTGATTTCCCAAAAGTTCAACAGCTCTCAATCTAGCCCAAGAGGTTTTACTCTGTTCCGGATTTTACTTTAATGGTCTTTGTCAAAATTGGTATGGTCTTCTCCTCTATGTGAGTCTTTTCCTATGTGGTATGGTCTTCTCTTCTTTTCCAGCATTTGTTCTTAGTGAATTTAATGGGAAGGCACATCTTTTCATATGTGCAATAAACAATATATTACTTGTTGCTAATGATTTTGATGCTGCAGTGAATTTAATGGGAAGGTACCTGTCTTCTTAACAACTCTAAATCAGGTAAAAATCTAAATCTAAGCTATGTCTTGTGCCTTTTCAGGTTACAATTTCATCTACTTCTCAAGGGTTTATTTTTTAGTAAGATGTGATGATTTTCAGGATATTGGCTAATTCCAAACCTTGCCCAAAGTGCACACTACTGATTGAGAAAACCGATGTATGATTATTTTTGGTATTCTTGATCATTATTGTATTTCTTTCATAATAATGATATTAATTAAGCTGAAATAGGCCTTTTATGTTATAAGCTTGCAAGAAAGTATGATACCACTATTTACTGAGATTGAACTTGTCAAAGTAATTTAAGATTGTATTGTTTTTTTTGGTTTATCTTTATGTATTACTAATGCTCAATGTTTTTTCTCTTTTTTAATTTCTTGTGAGATTACAGCTCAAGAACTATTTTAGAGGAGTATCTGAATGCAGCAGTCTTACGAGCAAGAAGCAATGCCAATGCATTTAGTTTTTACCGTTAAGCAATTGGTGTTTATGGTTTACCATTTAGGGTCTAGTGTCTAGGATCTAGAGTCTAAGATCTAGGTTCTAGGATAGGATATAGGGTCTAGTGTCTAGGATCTAGAGGGTCTAGTGTCTAGGATCTAGAGTCTAAGGTCTAAGGTCTAGAATAGGGTTTAGGATCTAGAGTCTAAGGTCTAGGGTCTAGGGTCTCGGGTTTAGGCTCTAGTGTTTAGGTTCTAGGGTTTATTGGTTAGGCTTTATATCTATTTTGGATTATTCCTATTTTCAAGTTCATGCATACAAACTTTTTAAGATACTGATATCTTGTGATTTCTATTAGACAGATGAGGATGAGGGTGAAAGGTTTTAAGACCTTTTCTGTACGCTCTGTGGAGATTCTCGCAAAACTTGATTCAAGTTCTATACATGAGGTGCTAAGTATTAATTTTATGTGATCTTTATCTATATTTGTTTTCGATGTGATAAGTATCTCTATAAAGTTTTCCCATGAATGCAGTTTTTATATTTTTTAGTCTTGCAAAATCTAGAAACGGATTGCATCCTCATTTTGTCAAATGAATATTTTTTCTTATGTTCAGTTTTTCTTATTTGCATTAAAGGATTGTAAGGTATTTTGTTGTTGTGGAGTTTAACTCGAGTCTAGGAAATGGGTGCCTTTCGCCTTGCCTTGTTAGTGGAACGTGTGGTTAAAACATCACAGATGGTTTGTCAAAGACCAGTTAGTAATTTGATGCCATGCCACTATTTTCATTTTTTCCTAGGTATTGGATCAGGGTAATGCAATGTGGCTATTAAATTACGTTGTCAATGATTCAACATTTTTTAATATACATATTTTGATGCAATATATTAATGTTTCTCAAACAATAAAAATAAAATTTTTAAATGATTAATAACAGATGTCTAAAATTTAATTTTTTATAATAATTTAAATACCTATTTTATCACTATTAAATAAAAAAAATTTTAAGGATTGTTTCAAGCAAATACAATTTTCTTTTACACCTAAAATAAACAACTGAAATATTCACTTGACAAATTAAGCATAAAAATTATATTAATTTGTTTATACAAAAAAATCTCATCAACTCCAAGTAACTAAACTTAATAATAATGATTAAAAAAATTAATGTTCATTTTCATTCACATGCTCAACATCATTCCACATATTAGTAGCTATAGTATTCCTCCATTCATTGGCAGTATTTCTTTGTTGCTCCTGTGTCTCAACAAATGGTTCAAAATTCTCTTATTGATTAACTGATATAGGTGGAGATGATAAAGTTTCATTATCTAGTTGAACTGGAAATTCATCTGAACGGCACTCCTTTCGAAGAAAGTTGTGCAACCCTGAACATGCTAACACTAGCTTAAGGTAGAGTGAAAGAAAATTATGTAGTTTTCCTATTTATACAAACCTAAAAAAAGTCATTCAAAGTCTTGAGGTAAAGTGAAAGAAAATTGTGTAGTTTTTCTACTTATACAAATCTAAAAAAAGTCATTCAAAGTATATAAAATTCATTGTATATAGAAATCCATGACTTTTTGAATATGAGTATACTTTAATAGACTCTTTAAAAGTCCTAATTGAATACCCCCAACTTTTATAGACTTTTTTTAAGTTTATAAAAGTCATCATTGAATACACCTAAACTTTTAAAAAGTCTTTAAAATTCATAATCTAATATCCCATGACTTTTTAAATTTTTAAAAGTCATTAAAAGTCATAATCCAATACACCCCCTAAAATAAAAGTTTGGTATCTAAAAAGATACAAATTGAAGTTTGGTGACCAAATTGAAATAAAACTAACGTTCGGTACCGTCTGCATTTGACCCTTCAAAGAATTTTAAAGTAGAAATAAGTTAGGCTGCTAAAATTCCCTTGAAGTCCCATTGCACTTGCTCTAAAAGTAGTTGAGGCAGATAATAGTACTCAGGACACTCTAAGAGTGCTATATATTATTGTGAGGCAGCAAGCGGCTAACAAGGACTGTAGTCGCCTCTCTCTCTCTCTCTATATATATTGTAATTCTTAAGCCTTTAGATCTAAATTGCTTAAAATGTTAAACAGGAGTTGCAATTTGGTAAGAGTGCTAGATATTATTGTGAGGCAGCAAGCGGCTAACAAGGAACTTTACTGATGTTGGAGGGGCTATAACTGGTGCTCGGGGATTCCATTCCAGCTTTCGTACCACTCAGGGTGGCTTCTCTCTCAATATGGGTATTAGCCTTTCATCCTATCCTCGTATGCATATTGCAGTTATCATTTTGGGAATCAGTACTTGATTTTAGTTGAGTGTAGCTTGTATTGTAGTTTTAATTTATGAAAATCATTTTTCATTGCCACTTGATCATTGATGCACTGCCATTCTTCTTCATCATTTTCTCCTTATTTTTTTTGGTTTCTTGTATATGTTCTACAACAATGATCCTTACCCTTGGACCAGTGATTGCTTTTTTGTTAGCTAATGAGAATGTACGTGAACCACGCTATATTTTTTAACTGGGAAAAAGTGAGAAATTGCTAAACTTGCATCCCTGCATTTCAGTGTGGTTTCTTGCTGTAACTTTTTTTTTTGGTAGGCAAACAGGATGTTGATAACAAAATGGTTCGAATTGTCCTCCCTTATTGAGAAGGTCTTTCATTATATAGGCCAGACTGCCAACTATACAAGGAAAATATAGCTGTACATGCTGATTACATGGAGTAATCCTAGGAAACTATGTATGGTAACCTAAATCTCCTACTTATGATAGTATCTACAACCTATATTAGTGTATCAATTATAGTTATTTTACAGAGGTAATTAAGCTGTTGACCAATCATAACTTATTGCTGACATCCCCCCTCAAATTGATGCGGGTGATCTACAAGCATCAATTTGTTGGTAAGAAACTTATGTCTAGGCCGTGTGAGAGCCTTAGTAAAAATATCTGCCACTTGAAGATTGGTG
>CATIWO010153948.1:0-18982 GCA_949673435.1 Macaranga tanarius | reverse complement strand
GATATTTTGTTATATTATTAAGTATTATTATATTTGTTATTTATGTGATAAATATGGATTTATTAGTGGGTTGGACAATTATTATAAGAAGACTTTAGGTGGCTAAATGGAAAGTTGAGATTGGTTGGAGTTTATTTGTGTATATTTAATTGTGAAATAAAGAGTTGTGTAGAGATTTTGGGAAGAATATGATGAGTGAGTTGGGAGTGATTTTTGGAGAGCTTTGGAGCATGCTCTAGCTAGCAATTGGGAGACATTAGGAAGTCTTATATCCATTGAAGTCAAATTGGTAAGCTTTGTTATTGATTTTGATTGTTTTAAATTGAGTTTGATTGGTGCAATTTTCAGGTATGTTTCCTCTATTTTTTATTCCTATTATTTTAGCCATAACTTAAGCTATAAAGCTCTGATTTGAGCATGGTTAGACTTTTTGGAAACTTCAGAGAGTCCTCTAAAATGTTTATATTTTGTTCTTAAACTGAATATACTATTAGGGGAGTCAAATTAGGTTAGACATTTTATTACTCATGCCAATATCCTGTTCTACCTGACTTATTTCAAAAATCTATAATTAATTCTATACATATGCTAATTATATGATTTTAGTTGTGAATGAAAGCAGACTTATATATGTAGAGTTTGTATAAAATTGGTGATTATTGGATGTGTCTATAATTTTTAAGAGTATCATGAATCTTATGTATCAAACAGGACATCAATAGTATATAGGTTGATTTATGAATTTTCTTGTGTGTTGGTTATATAGTGATATATAGAGTTTTAGAACTCCAAATTGAGCAAGGTTAGATGCTTTGGAAACTTCAAAGAGTCTCCTACAACTTTTATGTTTTGAACCAGAGCTAATTTTGCCGTTAAAGTTGACTGGCAGGGCTCACCATTTTCGTGCTTAGTCTGTCAGGTCTATTTTGCCAAGATTTGATCAAAAATCCATAATTAATTCTATACATATTCAAATTAAGAAATTCTAGTTGGAATTTGAAGTAGACTCATAGATATAGCTTCAATAATATTTTTAGACATGTGTGTGAATTATGTAGGCATATTGAACCTTGAGCTTGGAGTTGCATTTTGTTGAGTTGGATGCAAGAGTCAGGGTTGCTATATGTATTGATGTCTAATTATATGTAGGTATTGATAAGGACATTAGAGGCACTACTCACTAGGGGAGCTTTGCTTTTGAAGGAGTTGAAGCTTGTTGTAAGTAATTATTAATATAATGTTTATATATAATAATTTTCATGTAACTAAAGTTATATGACTATGTTGGTTTGTGTTGGCTATTGAATGTGGTAAGAATGATATATATATATATATATATATGAATATATGGTTATGAGAAAGCATGATGAATATATGTATATATATTATTGTGGGACCACTGAATGGTCGATTGAGTATGTGTAATGATGGATTATAAATATTGGCATCTATGAGTGCAAGCCACTTGATGTGGTATGAATTGATATGCATTACTTTTGAGAAAGGTGAATTGTGATTCACTATGAGAAATGAAAAATGAAAAAGAGATGTGGAATTATGATGATATAATTGTATATAAGCATTTTGATATGTTGTGAAAATTATTGAGATATATGCATATGGCATGATGTGAGAAATGTGAGGAATATGAGGAAAACGTGTGTGTGTGGAGATTGAGCTCCATGATCTGAGACTGAGTTAGCAGAGAGTCTCAGATGTGGCCATTCATGTGATATATATAAACTTGTAAGATCTGAGACTGAGCTGGGCAGAGAGTCTCGGATATGGCCATTCATGTGATATATATAAACGTGTATGATCTGAGACTGAGCTAGACAGAGAGTCTCAGGAATGGCCACAGATATGAAATATAAAAATAAAAATATGAAAAAGAAAAGTAAAAGAAAAATAAAAAGAAAAGAAAAGAAAATAAAAAGTGAGCTTTATGTGAAACGTGTGTGACTTGTGTTAAGAACTCCGGCCGAATTACTAATAAGCATAATCATGCATTTTTGCATCATATTTGCATATATGATGAATGTGGATTGATGTGAGATTATGATTTGTGGATTGCTTGGAATGGTGTAATTGTGACACCAATAGTTGAGGATTAATGATATAGTATTGTGATTATTTATATAACATTGAATGAGGATTTAGTATAAGATGTAAATGTGATGAGTATGGTGGGGTGTAGATATTTAGTATATACACCCATATATGTTTATATTAGCAATTGTTAGATTGCTATTAATGTTATGAGTTTGTGAATATGTTGAGAATTACTTGATAAATGTGAAATTGTGTTATCAGGATAGTAACACGGGGCCTAGACACGGACGTGTTTCAAGCCTTGTGTCAAAACATGGGTTATTTTGAGTTAGGACATGGTCGTGTACAAATGCAACATTCAAACCCGAGAGGAATACAGGTACATACACTTGCATGTAACAAGTCGTGTATTAAGATACGACTTGTTATGGATCATGACATGGCCATGTACATAATGTGTAATTTAGACCCGAGAGCTACACGATTGAGTACACGGGTGTATACATGGCTATGTATCAATTTGATTAATTAAGCATTTGGACCTGAGAGCTACACGGGTTCATACACGGGCGTGTTCATGGCTGTGTATAAATTTGTGAAGTTGTGCATTTTGAACCGAGAGACACACGGGCAAGGCCCTAGACGTGTTAAAGACCGTGTAGTTTATAACTTTATTGTTTTATATATTATTATTATTTTTCGTAATTAGTTCTTAAGGAGAATTATATATTTTATTATATTATCAATTTCATATTGAGTCGCAAGCTCATTCCTTTGCAATTGTGGTTTTCAGGCTTGATAGATAGAAAGCTTAAAGCGAGTTTTATTATGAGCTCAGATGGGTCAAATGGCAGGCTTGGTGTCGACATCTCCAACCTCATGAGCATCATCATCATAACATTCAAGCATTGTGTACTTAAACTATATGTATCTATTTTGATAATAAGTTATGTATATACATAAAAGTACAATGTATATTAGACAAGAGTTTTGTATAAATGCATATCTTTTATCGAAAAAAAATTTTATGCCACGTATTGATGTGTCGTTTGAACACTTGTATGTGGTACCTAGAGGGTGCTACAATATATATATATATATATATATATATATATATATATATATATATAAAATTTATGGTAATAGTTACCATAACTAAATTTCAATTTGAATTAAATCCTTTAAAAGGAAATTGTATATACATATATATAGGGCTGGTAATTTGTGACACGACCCGTTTATACGATACGACACGATACAAAGTTAAAACAGGTCAACCCGTTTAAAACATGAATAAAATCATATTTAAACGGGGTTGAACCCGCTTAACCCATTTAAACAAGTATTAACACATTTAATAAACATGTTAACGCATTAACACGATTAATTATTAACCTATTTAAACACATATTAACCTCTATATATATACACACACTTTAATACAATTTAAATTATCAAATAAAATATTATTCAATGCTAATTAAGTATTAAATAAATACAATTAAATTATTAAATATAATAAAAATTTATGCTAGTATTATTAATAGTATTATGTATATATAATAGAATTATATATCTATAGTATAATTTAGTATTGTCAATTATATTTTTAGAAATATATAATTTTGATATATACTAAAAATATTATTAACAAAATTTATAGTGTAAATTAGCATTTATATTAAGTATTAGTAATAATTAAAGATTATTTTCCTTCCAAAAATTAAAGATAATGAAAATAATAAGTAGATGCTATATAATATTTAATTTAATATTATGCAAATAAACAAAATAAAAATACTCAAGTTATATAATTTAGTTTCAATTAATATTAATACTAAAAACTTCATCAAAAGTAGGTAATTTTAATATAAATAAATAGATTTATCAAATATTAGTCTCAAATAAATACTATAATACTAAATTAGTATTAAATATTAAATAAATATTATTTAGAATACTTAAAAATATAAATAATATAAAATGTTAATTAGATACAAAAACTATATAATTATATTTAAAAATATAATTAAGTTTTTTGATATTTTATATTTTAAATGTATAAATATGTTAAAATGTGTTAAACATGTTAAAACGTACTAAATATATTAAAACATATTAAAATGCATGTCTAAACACATTTAGACCTATATAGGTTAAACGGGTTACACAGGCCGTGTCGTGTAATTATTATTTAAACATATTCGTGTTTGGATTTATAGTTTTGATACGATTAATTAAACAGGTCGTGTTCGGGTTGACTATTCTGTGTTATAATCGTGTCTTGACATGACCCATTAACACAAATTGCCAGCCCTACATATATATCAAAAATCATTTTGGTATATATATAAATTCTTTTTAAAGGAAAGTGAATATTAATATACTAAAATAGTTTTGGTAAGTGAGAGGTTAGTAAAACCCTAATTGATGTGTGTATATATATATATATATCCTTTTTAGGATTTTCTATTCAATTAATATTCATAATTCGTTTTTTTGAAACATAGAGAGAAAATTATGAGAAAGGTGCTAGCACACCAGCATCGCTTTGGGCATCCTATTCGTGTGGATACTGGTAGAGGATGTGGCTCCAACCGCAATGTCTAAATCTAACAGAACTTACAAAAGGCTCGAGGTAGGGTGTCACCGGAGTGAACCCCCTATCATCCTTCTAATAGTCACGCCTTTGTGATCGTCTTGGTGTGATTTTGGAACCACTTCCATTAATTTAACCGAATTACATAGATCCTATGAGGGTTTTAACTTTTAAGTGTTTAAATTTTTATTTCCACTGGATATTTGTAAAATGAAACCCAATAGTGGTATCAGAGCCACTTGTAATTTGATTAAATTAATTTTATCATTTTGTATATATATATGATGTATACATGATCTGTATTATATGATTTGAAAAGGTGTTTTCAAAATTTTATATGAACAATTTTGATTTTGGGTGATTTGATTAATATGTATTGAAAACATATTATATAAATTAATTTGATTAATGTCTGTCATAATTAAACATGATTAAATGTTAATAATCTATGTTAAATTGGTTGAACTTATTTACTGTTTAGACAAAATTTGAGTAAACTGTTTTATAAATATGATTACATAAAATAATAAATCTGTTTTCTCAATTTGATTGATCACTGGCGGCATATTTAACTTTAAAACAATATATTTTGAATTACAGTGTATTAGGGTTTTTTTGACAACAACTCATTCAATGAGTTAAGGTAAATCATTTAGTGGGACCGCTGCCAAGGGCGCTGCCCTTTGACCCCGATGGATTCGCCATATAAATTATTTTGGTGACATAAGACAATTTAATTAAAAAAATAAATCATTTGTATGTTTGTATGTTTTATGAATATTGCATAGTGCACGACATGACCATGTGATTGGATTTTATTTTGCTTTTCATGGTGAAGGAATGTGTAATTATGTAACAATCAAAAGTGCGGAATTTAAAAATTTTGATTGCATGCAAGATTTGTATCAAACACAAAACACATCCATGCCCGTAGATCATATCACATGGAAAATACATAACTAAACATGCATCAAGGACAACATCATATATCAACAATCAACCAAGTCATGCATTCACAACACAAGACCTAGCAACTAAGGGTTTGGTAATACTTACAAAACTCCAAGTTGGTAGCACACTTGATAAGCTTTAGTTGATGTTGATCTATAAGCTCCTAGCTCTACAATTGTAAAGCCTCTAGCTTGATACACACGGATTCTTAATGAAAACCTCCAAAGATGGTGAAGCTCTATTCATAATCCTCTCCTCTTTGACCCAAGGTGCTTGCAAGAACCTTCCAAGTTTGGATGTATGGAACAAGGAAGCAACCTCCAATGGATGATGGACTTGAAGTTGTACAACTCTTGTACACCAATGGTCTTTTAGTAGAAAGCACACAACACTTGTGTATGTTTAAATTCTCGACACTTGAAGAAGAAGAAGGAAGAAGACACTCTCAATCATTTTCTCTCTTTTGTTAGAATATCAAAATGCTCTCAAAATACGCAAAATGGAGTTGTGAGTTAGTTGTCTCTACACTCTCCACTAACTATCAATATAAACAATATAATAATAGCTTGAGTATTTCATACTCAAGCCACATGCATAGCCATAGCTTGAGTATCTCATACTCAATCTACATGCATTGCTATAGCTTAAGTGTCTCACACTCAAGCTACATGCATTTGATAGATTGAGTATCTCATATTCTATCTATATGCATGGCTTTGCCTTACAAGTGAGTGGGTAGTGTTTGGTTATATGGATAACCTTAACCTTAATATCATTAATACTTAATGGATATGGGCTAAGGTTATGGGAACATGGGCTTCTCTACACTTAGAAAAGGCCCACTCCATACCAATAGATAACTTATGGGCTAATTTAAACTCTTTAAATAAAGCCCATGCATAAGTCCATCATTATCAATGTACTAGGTCCATCTCATGACCCATATAGAAATACATTATGAGGCAAATATTAATTTAGTCCTTGAACTTAATATCACATATTAAATCAAGTTCAAATTAATATTTATTTAATTGCTACTAAGTCCTAATCTTTGAATTTAGATTTCGGGTGTAACACCCGCATTTTAGGAAGTACTGTTTATGCATAGTAATTCATGACATATTGAGTAGAGTTTTGGTTTGCATATTAGGTTAGGTACATGTTTATGGTTCAGATAGCACCTAATTGTAAGATAAATTGGGACTAAATTGTCTAAATAGGAAGTGGTGGATTATGAGGTAATAATCCAATTTTATTAAGGGGTAAGAGAGACATTTGGGTGATATTTTTATATTATTTTATTAAGAGAATTATAGAGAATTGTTGATATTATCTATATTTTTGTTATTATTATTATTAGTAAGATATTGTGATAATATATAATTATTATGGAAGACTTTAAGGGAGGGGTAAATGGTATATTTTGATTGGTGAAGTGTGTGTATATGTGTTAGGAAGAGTGTAGAGAATTTTGTAGAGAGGAAGAAGAGAAGATGAGTTCTTGATAGGTTTGGAAGATTTCAATTTTTCTTTACTCATCTAAGAATTATTTTGGAAAGTTTTAGAAGGTTTAGAAGTGGTTGGAACATCATTTTTGGTAAGCCTTATATTTATTTTGGTTAATTTGAGTTAGGTTTTAATGTTGCAAAATTTGTATTCTATTTTCTGTTTACAGCAGTCTTAGTGTTTTGAGCATAACTTGACTTGTAGACCTCTGATTTGAGCAAAGTTTTATACTCTAGAAACATCAGAGTATTCTCTATAATTTTTATGTTTTGTGCCAGAGCTAATTTTGTCGTTAAGACTAATTAGCAAAGCTAAACATTTTCGTACTCATGCTGTCAACTTTGTTTTGGCCGATTTTAGTAAGAAATCCATATTTAATTCTATTCTTGTCCATATCAAGAAATTCCAATTGGAAATTGTTGTAGACTCATTTGGCTAGCTTCAGTGTAAATTTCATGATTTTTGGACTTGTTTAGATTAGATTTGGACACATTGAACATGGAACATGTAGTTGCATTTGGTTGAATTGAATGCAATAGTCAAGCTTGTTATGTGGTATTAATGCATAGCTATGTGTAGGAGTGGACAAAGATAAAAGAGACACCACTCACTAAGGAAAGCTTATCATTTGAAGGAGTTGAAGCATTGTGTGTAAGTAATTATTAATATAATGATATGTATATTGATTCTCTTGAATTAAAGAATTATGTGCTATGAATGATTTGAACAAATATATGATATGGTATGAATGATATATATGATATGTATATATTGTGAGAATAATGAAGTGTGATAAATTGATTGATTTAATGTGGTGAAAAGTGAGGTATGAATATTAATTGTGAATTGAAAATATGTATGTGGCTTGATTGATGAGAATGAGAAATTGTAAGGATATGTGTGTTAATGAGGCTGAGCCGGGCAGATAGCCTTTACTGATTGTAAAATCTAAAATTGAGCAGAGTGGATAGTTCCAGTAGTGGTCACATGTGTAAATAATGAAATTTGTGAGATGGGCAAGCTGAGCCGGGTGCATAATGATATATATATGTGAGGATGTGAGAACTAGGACTCAGCCGAGCGGATAGTCTCAGTATGTGACCACTTATGAGAAATGCGCATGTGAGGTGGTTCCGGCCAGAAACCAAACTATTATATGTTATGAATGAATGAGTTTTGATTTTATGTGATGAGATGTGATTATTAATGCATATTGTTGTTATATGTATATATTGGTATACCTTGAGTATATGATTTGTGTATTATATGGATATATGCTACATGAATTCTTGAAGTGGTGTGTATGTATTAATATAAGGTAATAGTTCATATTTGAACTTAATATATTAAATCCTTGTTATATGTTTGACTTAATTAGTTCTCAAGGAGATGTATATGTATGGTTATATTAGTAATTACTTATTGAGTCGCAAGCTCACCCCTTTATAACTATTTTTTAGAAAATAGTTAGTCTGAGCTTGAGGCTTGCGTAGTTGTGACTTCCGGAGGCTCGAGGTGTGCTTGGTGATACCAACGTCCATCTTCATTAGTATGCACCTCATGCATTTTTGTATTAATGTTTTGAACATTGAGCTATATGCAATGTTATATAGAATTGCACCATGTAATGTGCATTAAAGTTATGAATTATGAAGTTTATGTATATATTTAAAATTATACTAAACTTATGTGTGTTATTTGGATGAGCATTTTATGCTATATATATTTGAAAATATTATTCCAGAAGCATGTTGTGTGTGTGCTATGCGAAATAGGTGTGTTTTAATCAGGTTGGGATAGAGCAGGGAGGGCTCCTATTAGCCTGGCTGCCTCCAGCCACTGGGGAGCGCCAGTCCTCTGGCGCAGAAAAAAAATTCTTCTATGCTTCATTCATCAAATGTTTTACTTACTTGTATGTATATAAGTAATGTTTATTGATTTATATTGTGCATGGCATGTATTATTGTCCTTGAACGAATTTTAATGAATGTTTTTGGACACGTGTATGGGTTTAATTGAGGCCACGTGTTGCGGGTCTCACATTTAGTGATATTAGAGCGGGAATTAGATTCCCTTGGGATATGAGCATAATATGCATTCATGGCATAGTGTGCATAATTTATAGTTGACATCTAGTGATGGATGTTGAATGTATTAGGATGGAAGAACACCAAGCACCTCCCGTTGGCCTAGAAGAGTCATCTGAGTTCGTATATAGGCAAGAGCCTATACATGCATTAGAAGAACAATCACAATCCTAATCACAACCTCCTCCTCCACAAGCTCCTTATCCTCCATTCATGCAAGAGTTTGTACAAGCCATAAGGAAAATGGCTCAAATACCAAATGAAGGCACTCTTGACGAGAATTTTGAAAAGTTCAGAAAACAAGGTGCCAAGACTTTTGTAGGATCCACTGACCCTATGGTGGCTGAAGAGTGGTTGAGAGGTACTGAGAGAGTGCTTGATAGATTCGAATGAACCTCTAAAAAGAGGGTAAGCTATGCAATGTCATTATTTGAACAAGATGCTTTAGACTGGTGGGTTATTGTGCTAGGAAGCAGGAATGTACCAATGACGATTAATTGGGCAGATTTCTTACAAGCAATTACAAATAAATTTATGCCGGCTATATACGAAGATAAGAAAAAGCATGAGTTCCTCAACTTGATGCAAGAAGAATTATCGGTAGCTGATTACGAAGTCCAATTCGTGAAGCTATCAACGTATGCACCCGAAGAGGTAGCTACCGATGAACTCAAGAGGAACAAGTTTGAGAGACGGTTAAACTTGGAGATCCGAGAGAAGATAGTGGTGAAGCCACCCATATATAGAGAATTGTTGGAGACAGCAATCCGAGTAGAAGAAATTATTCTGGAAAAGAATGTCGTGGAAGCCAAAAAGAAGAAAACTACCGGTGTGTTTACCCCTTCATTTAGAATCGGTGGAGGATCATCCTTTTGAGGTTCTAGTTTTCAACAAAGTAGCTTCAGAGAGTGAGGGTCAAGTCGACCTACTCAATCAATAAGTAGTGTTTCTGGTAGAGGATTTGGAATACCACCTGTTAATAGAAGAGATGGAGGGAGAGGTAGATCGATGAGCAGTGTATCTGCCTCTACATGCAATAAGTGTGGAAATTCTATTCTGGAGAGTGCTGGGGGCCTCGAATGATTGTGTGTTATTATTGTAGCCGATCCGGATTCATCATCTGAGACTGTCCAGCAAGAAAGAATGCTAAGGGACCTCAGATAATGGGGAAAAGTAGTGCGGGAGAAAATAATTCGCATATGAGTCGAGGTAGAGGTTGAGGAAGAGGGAATGAAGCTGATACTTCTACACCAACAGGATCAATTGGACAAATACAAGGTCAAGCTAGGGTGTATACCATTACAAATCAAGAAGCTCCAGCTGTACCGGATGTGGTCACTGGTACATTTATGATCCTTGGTCATGCTTTATTTGTTTTAATAGACCCTGGCTCCACAAGTTCATTTATAGCCTATGAGTTTGCATTGAAAGTACATGGCACCATTAAAGCATTAGGATATAACATGTGTGTGTCTATGCCTGCTGGGGGTACGGTGATTGTTAACATGGTGATTAGAGAGTGTCCTATAAAAGTAAAAGGTAGAATTTTGCTTGCTGATTTAATAGTGATTAATTTAGAAGAGTTTGGTGTTATACTGGGTATGGATTGGTTATCCAAGCATCATGCAATGGTGAACTATTAAAATAAGGAAGTGACTATTGAGACTTCGGGATAAAAAAGATAGTGTTAGTGGGAGAGAGGAAAACCATCCATGCATGTTTGATTTCTGCCACCATAGCCTTTCAACTGATTAAAGATGGATGTAAAGCATACTTGGCCAACATCATTGACACGTTAAAGATTATCTCGGGAGTGACAGATGTACCAGTGGTTAAAGATTTTTCAGATGTGTTTTTAGATGAGTTATTGGGATTGCCGCCATATCGAAAAGTGGATTTTGAGATTGAGACTATACTAAGAGCAGCTCCAATATCAATTGCACTATACTGGATGGCATCATTAGAGTTGAAGGAATTAAAAAAGCAATTAGAAGAACTATTAGAAAAAGGATTCATTAGGCCAAGCATTTCATCGTGGGGAGTACCAGTGTTATTTATGAAGAAGAAAGCTGGAAGCATGAGATTGTGCATTGACTATAGGCAATTGAACAGAATAACAGTGAAGAACAAATATCCTTTGCCTAGAATTAACAATTTGCTTGATCATATTAAGGATGCATTTGTATTTTTGAAGATTGATCTAAGATTTAATTATTGGCAATTTCGGGTAGCAAAAGCTTATATTCTTAAGACTGCATTTAGACTGATACGAGCATTATAAATTTTTTATGATGCTGTTTAGACTGACCAACGCACCAGCAACTTTTATGTCCTTGATGAATAAGACATTCCAGCCATATTTAGATCAGTTTGTTATTATTTTTATTGATGACATACTTATCTACTCTTTAAGTCGGGAAGAACATGAAAAGCATCTTTGAGTAGCTTTGCAGATTTTATAAGAGAAAAAGTTATATCTTAAGTATAGTAAATATGAGTTTTGGATGGAAGAAATAGCATTTCTTAGGTATATTATGTCTAGAGAAGGAGTAAAGCCCGATCCATCGAAGATTAAAGCTATTCAAGAGTGGGAACCTCCAAAAAATGTGACAGAGATTAGAAGTTTCTTGGGATTAGCTAGGTATTATAGAAGATTTGTGAAAGATTTCTCCATAGTTGTAAGACCTTTGACTGCTTTATTGAAGGCGAATGCTCCTTTTCGATGGAATGAAGCATGTCAATGTAGTTTTGAAAGGTTTAAAGATGCTCTTACTATAGCTCCTATACTTGCATTACCAACAGAAAATGGTGATTATGTGGTGTAAACAGATGCTTCAAGGCAGGGATTAGGATGTGTACTTATGCAAACTGGAACAGTGATAGCCTATGCATCTAGGCAATTGAGACCACATGAGATGAACTACCCGACACATGATCTAGAATTAGCTGCTATTGTGCATGCATTAAAGACTTGGAGGCATTACTTATACAGGGTAACATTCTTTATTTTCATAGACCATAAAAAGTTTGAAGTATATCCCTACTCAGAAAGAACTAAACTTGAGACAAAGAAGATTGATAGAACTGTTAAAAGATTATGATTGTACGATTGAGTATCACCCGGGGAAGGCAAATGTGGTAGCAGACGCGTTAAGCCAGAAAATAGTGGAATACTCTGTTGGGATAATTAGTTATGATGTGGGCAATTTAGTAGCTTTGTAGGAAATAAATACTGTACTTGAAATTGAGAGAAATCATTTACTTGCTACCTTACAAGTTAGACCAACATTGAGAGACCAAATTCAAAATACTAAAATGGAAGATCCGTATTTAAAGAAGATGAAAGAGAAAGTTGAAGTCAGAGCTAATTCTTAATTTGCAATCGCTGAGGATGGTGTATTGATGATGGAAGGTCAAATGTGTATACCAGACATTAGAGAATTAAGGAGGAAAATTATGGACGAAGCTCATTTTACTCCTAATACAATACATCCGGGTAGCACCAAGATATACCAAGACTTGAGACCTTTTTATTGGTGGCCAACAATGAGAAAAGTTGTAGCTGAGTTCATTGCAAAATGTTTAACATGCCAACAGGTGAAAGCTGAACATCAAGTACCTGTAGGAAAATTACAACCGTTGAAAATTCCCGAATGGAAGTGGGAGAATATTACAATGGATTTTGTCATAGGATTGCCTAGAACTTTTCAAAAATATGATGTCGTTTGGGTAATAGTAGATAGATTAACTAAAGCGGCTCACTTTTTACCGGTTCAAATTAGTGATTCTCTGGACAAGTTAGCTTCTTTGTATGTATCAGAAATTATGAGATTGCATGGAGTTCCTTTGTCAATTGTGTCTGACAAAGATCCTAGATTTACTTCGCACTTTTGGGAAAGTTTGCAACAAGATTTGGGAAAGAAATTGCATTTTAGCACGACTTTTCATCCACAGCCAGATGGACAATCAAAGAGGACCATTCAAACATTAGAAGATATGATGAAAGCTTGTGTGCTTCAGTTTAAAGGAAACTGGGATGATCATTTACCATTGATCAAGTTTGCATACAATAACGGTTATCATTCCAGCATTGGGATGGCTCCATATGAGGCTTTATATGGGAGAAAATATCAAAGTCCAGTTTATTGGGATGTTGAAGGATTGAGACAACTAGAAAGGCCTAAGTTGATTCAAGAAACGGTCGATAAAATACAAATAGTTAAGAAAAGTCTCAAAGCGGCACAAGATCAGTAAAAGAGTTATCTAGACCAACATCGAAGAGAAATGGAGTATCAAGTAGGAGAGAAGGTTTTCTTAAAAGTGTCACCATGGAAAGGGGTTTTAAGATTAAGGAAATAAGGAAAATTGAGTCCGAGGTACATTGGACCTTACGAGATTATTGAGAGAATCGGACCACTAATATATAGATTGGCACTACCAGTGTAATTATTAATGATTCATAATGTATTTCATGTGTCTATGCTATGGAGGTACTGATCAGATCCGAGTCATATTGTGCAAGAACTAGAAATAGAAGTTTCCAAGATGCTAACCTATGTGGAAGAACTAGTGAAAATTCTATATCAGAAAGTGAAGAAGTTGAGAAATAAGGAAATCCCAATAGTTAAAGTAAAATTGAGTCATCATTCTCCAAGAGAAGCAATATGGGAAGTGGAGGAGCAGATGAGACAGAAGTATCCATACCTATTTCCTAGAAGTGGAATTGGTGAGTAATAAATTTCAAAGATGAAATTTTTATAAGGAGGGGAGAATTGTAACACCCGCATTTTAGGAAGTACTGTTTATGCATAGTAATTCATGACATATTGAGTAGAGTTTTGGTTTGCATATTAGGTTGAGGTATGTGTTTATGGTTGAGATAGGACCTAATTGTAAGATAAGTTGGGACTAAATTGTCTAAATAGGAAGTGGTGAATTATGAGGTAATAATCCAATTTCATTAATGCTAGTGTAAATGTGCCCTATAGCCATTCATATATATAGACATTGTATATATATCCTCATGGCAATGAAATATTCATTTAAATTAAAGTGTTTGTTTATTTGAGTATTTACCCTTAGTATTATGTTAGATAAGTTTATTATCAAGAGTTGATAATATGAGTGAAAAACTTATTTAGTACATATATCATAAATATTCATAGTCGTTGGATTAATATATGGTAGTATTAATCCCTACACTATCACCTCTATCTATTTTCCTTGATCGGTATATGATATCGATAGTGGGAGATAGCGAATCTCATACTACTTTATATAAGATATCAGAATAGACATGTGGATACTCATAAGATGAGTGGATCGAACGGTGACGTAAGATTTATGATTGTATGGATATTCACTTAAGTCAACAATCACAATCTTGGACATAATGGTGCATATAGTCCTTTGACCTAAGGCGACACGGTCATCCATGTATGGTTGGTTAGAGTTTGTTACCACTTACATACCTGTGCTAGCCATGTGTGGGTATATTGCGTGTGGTGGATCTAGTTGGTTATATGTAGGGATGAGTGATCGGCTAAGATAGAATTCATTACCTGGAGTGAACTGGGATAAGATCCTATGCTATCTAAGTTATTCTCGATGAATAAGTACTTGGCCAGGTCAAACTTGACTTACCCAAAAAGAGTTTCGGTGCTAAAAAAGAGTTTCTAGTAATAGTTATATTTTATCGAGAATTGAACTTAAGATGAGGTCCTATAATTGAGGCAATTAGAGTTTGACTAAATTGTGACTCTAGCTAATATCAGGATCTTATAATGAATGGACATTTAGTGCACGGTAATTATGTTCTGTGGTTTTTATGGATCTACATAAAGCATTCATTTCTATTTGGGTAGTCATGACATCTATGTTAGGGGTCACTCACGACTTATGGGAACTAAATATGATTAATTGGAATTTTCACATTTAGTATGGAAAAGTGTTTCCATGATATTAAGTGTTAATATTATTTTCCATTGCCATTTAGACTTAAACCTAGTAAGTCACACACATAAAGATTGTACTTGTGAAGACTAATATTAATTTGATTATTAATTAAATTAATTGAATTGGATTTACGCATATGCGGGGATCTAGCATATCCCGAAATCTAAATTCAAAGATTGGGACATAAAAGTAATTAAATAAATATTAATTTGAACTTGATTTAATATGTGATATTAAGTTCAAGGACTAGATTAATATTTGCCTCCTAATGGATTTCTATAAGGGCCATGAGATGGACCTAGTAAATTAATAATAATAGACTTAAGATGGACTAATGCATGGGCTTTATTTAAAGAGTTTAATTTAATATGTGATATGGAGTGGGCCTTTTGAAATTGTAAAGAAGCCCATGTACATATAACCTTAGCCTATATTCATTAAGTGTTAATGAATATTAAGGCTAAAGTTATCCATGTAACCAAACACCACCCACTCACAAATAAAGTAAGGCCATGCATGTAGCTTGAGTAGGACACACTCAAGCTATTATCACATTATTATATTAATAGTTAGTGGAGTATGTAGAGATAAGCAAAAGCAATGCATGTAGCTTGAGTATGAGATACTCAAGCTAAGGCTATGCATGTGGCTTGAGTGTGAGACACTCAAGTCATAACTATTATCATATTATTTTTATGTTAGTAGTTAGTGGAGTTTGTAGGGACAACCAAGAGATAACTCCATTTGCACATTTGAGAGCATTTTGTTATTCTTACAAAAGAGAGAAAAGGCTAGAGAGTGTTTTCTTCCTTCTTCTTCTTCAAGTGTAGAGAATACCATTATACACAAATGTTGTGTGCTTTCAAGCTTAGACCATTTTTGTACAAGAGTTGTACAAGTACTACACCATCATCCATTGGAGGTTGCTTACTTGTTCCTCACATCCTAGCTTGGTGAAGTTCTTGCAAGCACCTTGGGTCAAAGAGGAGAGGCTTGTGGATAGAGCAACACCATCCTTGGAAGTCTTCCTTGTCCAATCCGTGTATATCAAGCTAGAGGCTTCACATTTGGGGAGCTTGGAGCTTGTAGATCAACTTTAACCAAAGCCTTTCAAGTATGCTACTAGCAAGGAGTTTTGTAAGTGTTACTAAACCATTAGTTGCTAGGTCTTGTATTTTGAATGTATAACTTGGTTGCTTGTTGATAATATATTGTTCTTGATGCATGATTAGTTATGTAAGAGTACATGTGATATGATCTATGGGCATGGAAGTTTTATGTGTTTGATGCAAATGTTTCATGCAATCAAATTTTTTAAATTCTGCATTTTTTATTATTACACTATCACACTTTCCTTCAAGTGGTATCAGAGCCATCTATCACATGCTTTACATGTTAAAATATTGATAATTATAAGTGTTGTAATTATACATGCTTATATTTACAAGTTGTTGTAATTAAGCATGTAAATGGTTACAAGTGTTGTGGCTATTTGATTCATTTGTAAGTTGTTTTGCATGCTAAAATTATGTTTATTGCACGTGTTGTGATTAAACATGATGTTGGTTGCATGTATTGCATCATTGAGCATTGAATGGTATAGTGTGTGTAAAGGACACACGGCCATGTACACACCCATATACATGGTCGTGTATCATTCTACCTATTTTGTATAGGCGAGACACGGCTGTGTATGTCAAGAAATGGCCGTGTATAAGGCTATCCCAGAGGCTAGAATGCATACATGGCCGTGTACAGACCCACATGGGCGTGTACAATCAAGTCCCATCAATGTGATTGATGTTCGGAGGTGTCTTTTAGTGCAAAATGCTTACAAAATGTATCTTGGACAATATAATACACATGTATGCTTGACTTAATACATTTAATAACATGCAATAGTTGTAATTTTATTGAATTTATGTTTGTCATTCATACAAGGATTGATCATAGACTTAGTTTACATCTTTGGCTTGTAATAATAATTAAATTTATTATTATGGATATGTAATTAAGTGTTAGTTACATAGGATTAAGATGTAAATTATTTTACCTTGGTATGCCAAGGAATGAATGTAAGATTGAAGAGTTTAATTGAAGGCCCATTCAACCTTGGAGGCTTAGAGGCAAGGCCCATTATGATGGTGACTAAAGAGGCCCATGGAATGAAGGCTTTTCTTAGGCTAGGCCCACTTGTAATATATTCTAAGTGTTAGAATCATATTAGGAAAAGCCTATGATCACTCCTTATTTATGCATTCATCTTGCATGTTCAATGTATGTATGAGATATGTATATTGAAGCATGCTATGTATGTATGAGATATGTATATGGATGAATATATGTTGGCATGCAATGTATGTATAAGATATGTATATTGTAAAATGGCTAATATGAAAAGTGAGACCTTAATTTAAATTGACCCAAAAATCTTCCAATTAAAATTTAAGTCTAGGCTCTCCATTGGAGCAATAACTTACAGAGTAAAGGGGTGGAATGTGCCAAAAATTAAGAGTGAAATGGTGTAATGTTAAATAAATTTTGTACAAGGATGCAATGTAAGAAAAATTGAGAGTATAGGGGGTCAAGATGTGTTTTCCAAATTCAAAAATAATTATTATCATTCAAAATTTCAAAATTCTCTCCCCCTTTGTCAAAGTTAAAAAAGAGGAAAAGCACATAGCATGAACATAAAAGATACCAAATGACAAGCATTAATCAAATATAGTGATAATGATAATCATAAAACTACTTGAAAAAAAAATGAAAAAGGTAATCATGATTCCAAATAAAGAATGAAAATAATGAGAGAATAGTATAAGTATGCTAAATTATGAAATTTTGAAAGCATTTTGATCATGTAGTGGGGTTAAGTTCTCTTTGACCATGTTGATGTTTGCATATTTAATGAAAAATTAAATAAATCATTGTTATAGATTCATCAATAGATAGCTCAAAATGCAATAATTAACAATGTAAGATTGCAAAATTGAATATAAAACAAGTAATTACTCATCAAAACATACAAACACAATTAATCGAAGCAAGAACATTATAAGATTAATCAACCTTTTGAACCCAAATCTTAATTAGTCTAGGTTGGTGATGTTAGTGTAGATGTGCCCTATGGTCATTCCTGTATATAGACATTGTATATTTATCCCTTTGGTAATAAAATATTCATTTAAATCAAAGTGTTTGTTTATTTGAGTATTTACCCTTAGTATTATATTAAATGAGTTTATTATCAAGAGTTGTTAATATGAGTGACAAACTCATTTGGTACATATGCTATAAATGTTCATAGTCATTGGATTAATATATGGGTACTATTTATACCTAGACTATCACCTCTGTCTATTTTTCTTGATCGGTATGTGATATTGATAGTGGGAGGTAGTGAGTCTCATGCTACTTGATATGAGATATCAGAATAGACATGTGGATACTCATGTGATGGGTGGATCAAACATGTTACGTAAGATTTGTGATTGTATGGATATTCACTTTAGTCAACAATCACAATCTTGGACATAATAGTGCATATGGTCCTTTGACCTGAGGCGACACGGCCATCCACATATAGTTGGTTAAAGTTTGTTACCGCTTACATACTTGTGCTAGCCATGCATAGGTATATGGCGTGTGATGGCTCTAGTTGATTATATGTAGGGATGAGTGATCGACCAAGATGGAATTCATTACCTAGAGTGAACCGGGATAAGATCCTATGCTATCTAAGTTATTCTTGATGAATAAGTACCTGGCCAGGTCAAACTTGACTTACCCGAAAAGAGTTTCGGTGCTAGAAAGAGTTTCTAGTAGAAGTCTT
>CATIWO010153943.1:0-46097 GCA_949673435.1 Macaranga tanarius | reverse complement strand
TTGATAATATTAAATCATTTAGATTATCTATTTTGATGATATTAAATTATCAATAATAATTTACACCAAATTTATGTAAGTTCTTAATATTGATATTAATTAATGCATGCTAAATTATTTTAACTTTAATACTTTCATTGTGTTTGTTTACTTAATATTAAATTAAATATTGTATAATATATACTTAGTATTTTAATTATTCTTAATTAGTATTAGTACTTAATATGAATGCCAATTTACATAATAACATTTATTAATAATACTATTAATCTATTTCTATTAATAATACTATTATGAAAAATATATAATTCTATTATAAATATATAAATTTTTACTATGTTTAATAATTTATTTTTTTATTTAATATTGAATTAGTTGTGAATAATATTTTATTTTAAGTAATTTAAATACTTGTTATAGTAATAATAATGAAATTAATAATTTTAATTATGTTATATATATATATATATATAACTTGATAATATAATGAAAACTATAAAATTAAGTTCAACAATAAATATTAATATCTATATATTATTTATTCATATAATATCCGGTACTATATTCGGTTTTTTGTTCGGTACGGTTTCAGTTCGGTACTGGTACGGTTTTTAATAAATCTATAGTACTGTACCAAATTAGTAAAATGGTCCAGTTCTATTCGGTTCGTGCTTAAAATTAATCAGTTTGGTATGGTTTTTTCTATCGGTTCAGATTTTGGTTCGGTTTGATTTTTTTTCGTCCCATGCTCAGCTCTACACTTATGTATGTATTTTTTTTGTTAAAAAAACTTGTATGTATTTGTATTTCTTAAATTATTTCAAAATATAATTATTTTTTAAAATTTAAATAGGGAGTGCTATTAAATTCACCTAATAAATTTGCGGCTTCTGTTATGGTGCAAACGTTTGTATCTATACAAATGAAATTATAACCGTTAGATTAATTTGTATTTAATTATAATCATTAATTATTTTGGTGTATTAATAGCTGTAAAATATATTAATGGTTATAATTAATTAAATTTTAATCTATCGGTCTAAATTTTAATTGTATAGAAACAACCGTTTGTACTGTATTATTTTTTAACACCGGTAAACTCATAAAAATTATTATTTCTATAATGCATTATTTGTAAAATCAACCACTAGCCATAATATATGGTCAAAGAAAACTTACTCTTGCACAGTAAGTCTTACTCCCTCCATTCCAGTCTAATTGTTGTTTAAAAAATAAATTTTATTCCACTCCAAATGATGCATTTAGATTACCAATAAAAAATAAACTCTTTTTTTTCTAACTTTACCCATATCTTGGTTTTAGAGTTTGATTAAAATACTAACTTTTGGTCTTTCTAAAAAAGGACAACATAATCATTTGCACCTATAATTATGCCTATCAAATAGAATTCTTAATTTTTGTACACTACCTTAAACGATAATTGGAATGGAACGGAATGAGTATATGTTAAAAAAAAATTGACCTAATAGCATTTAATAATAATGATAATAATAATAATAATAATAATAATAATAATAATAATAATAATAATAATAATAATTGTTTGTGCCAAAATATAAATTTTCTAGCCCATTGTTAAAATTAAGGCCCAAGTAAGCCCAATAATGAAGCCTAGCCCATTCGGTATTGCTTGGAGAGGAAAATTGAGGAGCTGAAGAAAAAAGCTTTTGGAGGTAATCAGAGGCACTGTGTGCTTGAGAAAATTCAATGAGCCGGTTACACGAGCAAGCTTGAGGGAATTAAAGCTAAATAACGTGAAGATACTAGAAGATGCTGGAGAAATCAAGAATTGAAGACTTGGTAAAGAATTCAATTGTTAGCTTAGCAGGAAAGGAAGAAAATTCCAGAGGGGGGCTAGAGGTAGCTGGAGGAAATGCAAGGGATACAGAAGTTATAGAATTTATGAGAGCAATTATTGAAGAATTAAAGGAACTCAACTTCTACAACAAGGTGAAAAGTTATAAGACTACGCTTCTGCACCAAGAGACTGAGCTATAAAGGAAGGCAAACAACATCCAACGTCAACACACCAACATCAACAAGAACCAACAACAAATTAAAAATACAATCAATCCAGTCAATATCAACAACAATCAGCAAATTAACTTTCAAATCCAAATTTCAGCAATTTTCTAATAGTCATCTCTTTCAGTTTATAGCATTGTACGCTTTCATATTCCAAAAAGTTTGTATTATTTCTATTTTAATGCAATTTTCTTAAGCTTATCGTTCATCTTTTGTCATTACCTCTAGCATATTTACAATTTTCTCAAGCTTATTATTATTACCTCCAGCATATTTTTAATTTTCTTAAGTGTATTTACAATTTCCTCAAGCCTATTTTCATTACCTCTAGCATTATCTTTAACTCATTTATCATTTTCTCTAGCAATTTATCATTTCCTCTAGCAAATTATCATTACCTCCAGCAATCAATTTACCATTTACAATCAAATATAATCTTTTACATCCTTGGAACTCAAACTCATTGTGGTAAAGGCGTTTGGGAATCCACACTCATTTGAAAGAAGTCAGTAATTATCAAATCACACCAACAATCTTTTGGCACGCTCGGTGGGACACAAACATCCAGTTTGCTAAAAATCTGTACAAACAAATTATTAATTTTAAAAATTTATTTCTAATACGTGTTTAATAATTAAAATTCAAAATCTATCTCGAGTCTAAATAACTCGAGTTTGAGTTCGAGCTAAATAGTTTAAAATTCAAACTCGATCTTAAGTCTAAATAATTGAATTAAGTTTGAGTTCTAACCAACTAATTTAAACCTCAAAGTCAACTCAGCAAACTAATCAAGTATTTAGAACTTGAACTTAAACTTAACTAGATCAATTTTGAATAAATTGGAAGTATTTTTGAAGTTAATTTTGAATATTTTTGAATTAATTTCGAGTAAATTATCTTGACTTGCTTTGTGATAATAATAATAAATAAATAAATAAATATATATATATATATATATATATATAGTAAAAATACGTAAAAAGCTAGCCACAAATATAATACAGTTATATTGCAAAGTTAAAATAGGATTGTTAGATAAATATATATATATATATCAAAGCTTTTGTAATTATTTCTTTAGATCATTTTTTTTCCTTATAACTTATAACCATACTAAAGCTTATATCCACGCGTGCAGCTGGGTTGGCGGACTACTTTATGAAATTGGGGGTTTCAAACCTAAGACTGCCCTTTTTAATTTTTTTGTTTTTTATTTTTTCAAAGAGAAGATATCATTGATGGAAGTAAAAATTACAAGACTAAGTGATACATAATATAGAACAATTTCCAGCCCTAGAACTTGCATATAAATAAAGTAAGGTAAATTTTAATAAATATCTAATCAAGTTTTAACAAGTTCTTTTCTAAAAATTTTTACTTGAAATTTTGTCAAAATACTTATATTTTTTCTTTGATGATGTAGAGATTTTATAGTTAAAAGTAAAAAAAAAAAGAGGTGAGAGATAGAGTATTTGACATAAACTCTACCATGACTTCTGATATCTCCAAATACCTTGCAACACCATATAAAAAACCAATTGTGAAGAAAAAATATGACTAGAAAAACTCACATCCTTAACTAGCTAGTGTCTTACAATCTTCACTTCATACCTACCATTTTTCTCATAACGAGTAAATTTTCAAATAAAAAACATCACAATAAAAATAAAAATAAAAATAGACATACTAATTAAAAACTAAAGAAAACAAAGGAGACTATGAGGATGAGAATAAGGGGGTTGTTTGCTAGCAAACAGCCTCTAAACTACCAAATTTTTATTTTCTTTCTAAATTTTTTCTCTCTGACTGTTAGGGTTTTTTTTTTGAAGAAGAAGGAAGTTCATAAAGAATTTATAGTCTAAGACTTCCTTTCACACTTCAAGAAATTAATCCCTTTAATACTACACATGAATTAGAAAAATCTATTAATAAATTCAATTAAAAATAAAAAAATATTTTTATTAATAATTAACTTTCGTAATTTTTATATAAAAAAAAACAAAATTACACTATGTCAGTTCCAAAAAAATCTTTTTTTTTGGGGGGGTAAGAAAAAAGTATATTTGGCTTATGGTATTCGTGATCTAAGAAGACAATGTTTTTAAGAAAGAAACACTGACGTAGTGATGAGCATATATATATATATATATATATATATATATACACACATATATATAGACATATGGCAATATTAAACACAATCTGATGTCAAAATATACAGGCTCATAAATTTTTCTGGTCTTTCTTATGAGAAGACATTGGCCTTAAAATGATGGTTGGTCCCATTTATTAAAATTAAAATCTATGTCGAGAAAAAAGGAGAAGATTGAATTTGTCAAATGTTCGTTTTCCATCATTATCAATTTACATAAGATGAAAAAAAAAATATTGTAGGAGGCGGGGTTCAGCGCGCGCCCATGTGTTTGGCGATCACGGCACTGTGTGGACTCAGGGCCCACTAGGAGTATAACGTTGGGCCTTTTTAAAGGGCTTTTGGTTGGAGAATGGAGTCGCCACCCGGATAAAATCCGGGACACACTTTACAGCAACTGGATTCCACGGAGAAAGCCCAGCAGCCGTCCTTAGAGATTGGGTTCGGAAACTGGGTATGGGCTTTTAGCGGCCCACCCGACCTTGCGATCGGCCTCCGTTTGTGTTTTATGTTTTATTTTTTTTAATTATTTAATTATTTCTTGAATTACATGCAAATGGCTATTTTAATTCAAACAATTGTCAAATTTTATAATTTAGTCCAAGTTGATTAAATAAATCCATTTCCATGCAATTTAATCATTAAATCATACATTCACATACACAATTCCACACAAAATAACAACAATAACAAATCAAGCAACATAAATAAATAAATAAATAAAACATACAAAGAAAGGGGGGAAGGAGAAAAGAATTACATCCCTTTTCACAAAAAAAATAAATAAAACAATAATAATAATAATAATAAATCAAATTAAATTAAAAAAATTGGAAGAGAGACACTGTTACTGTAGCAAGAGGCGCCGACACTATAGCAAGACATGAAGAGGCGCCTCCTCTTCATTAAGAGGCGCCGCCTCTTCAATGAAGAGGCGCCTCCTCTTCAAGAAGAGGCGCCGCCTCTATAGAGTGTGGGCGAGAAAAAGAAGGGAAAAAGCCAAATTAAACAAGTTTAATACTTCCTAATTATCATAGTAAAGTCAATATCAATTAGAAACAAAATATAAATACAATAAACACTGCAAATCAAATAAAATAATAAAAAAATATAAGAAGAATTGGAATTAAAAAGCAAAATCAAAGGTAAAAGAAATTACTAAAAATAAGTTAGAAATTGTTTGAAGCCCTCAGATTCTGAGTTTGGATGCCCTTTTTTGCTTCTGAAATTCCAGATTCAACTCTTGTTCTTCCTTTTTTTTTTCTTTTTTTTTGATTAAAAATTGCCAACCCATTTTTCTTTTTTTCTTTAGTTTTTATAGAGGTTTTCTACCTCTAAGGTTGCCCTAAACCTTCTACCTCCTCTCCCATGAACGTATGGGAGGAGTTACAGAACGTGGGGGAATCCCACGTTCTGTCATTAATGCCCATTAATATTTTTTTCAGCTCAGACACGAAGAGGCGCCGCCTCTTTGCCACAGAGGTGGCGCCTCTAGGCTCCTGAAGCCATAGGCCTGATTAACATAGGCCCAAATCTATTGGGCCACGTGGAGCAATCATTCTGGGCTGAACATTTTTCTTATTGGGTCCAAACTATTATTTTTAATTAAATTAAATTTTTTAAAGGAATTAGAATCTGGTTCCTTAGCAATTCGGGCTCATCTGTCATTTATCATCACTGGGTTTTTGCCTCGTGGGCCGGGTCAAACCATGTGTCCACACATTTCTTTTTTTTTTTTTTTGTTGAATTATTTGCCCCATTTTTTAATATGTACACTTTTGTTTGTTGGATTAGTTGTCCTAAACTACAAGTCCACTCTAACCTACAATTCAATTAATCGAAGCATAATACTAAGTCTAAATATGAGTGAATATAAAAAGAATTATATTCTAGTCATGTATGGAACAAAATTATAATGCATTTTGATACTAATGAAATAAAATTTCACTTAAATATAATAGCATAGAATCATAAATTCGTCAAAAAATTCAATTTCAACAATTTAGAAACCACCATATAAATTTTATGGGCATAGTACATCCACAACTCCCTGTACTTGTTATTTTTTGTCAATTTAACACCTATACTTATAATTTTACCATTTCAACACCTGAACTCGCCTAAAATGTAATTTTTAAACCTCTGTCATAACATGTGGTATGAAATAGCGAATCAGCATGTGCCACTTCGTAAGAGTTTAACTGACCAAAATCTGCAAGTAGAGGCGTCAAACTAACAAAAAGTGGCAAGTACAGGGGGTGATAAATGTATTATGTCATTAGATTAGCATATTTTAGGCAAAAAAAATGGTGAGTTCAAGTGTTGAAATGATAAAATTGTAAGTTGAGGTGTCAAATTGACCAATTGTGCCAAGTACAGGAGGCTGCAGATGTATTATTCAAATTCTATGCATTATTTACTTTGCAATTATGTGAGATGATCATGTCATATGTTAGAATTTATTTTTACAAATGATCAACTTCCGGTTATTTTTTCTGCTAAACTCTTAAATGGAAAAAAAAAACGATGAAGTTCATCAAAGAAAAAATTGTGTTTGATGATTATAGTATCTAGTATTGGACCTTAGGTATTTTTAACTGCACTTGCTTGTTGGATTATATATTCTATATAGACATATTTTTAGTTTTTGAAACTTGAGGTTTATAGAATTTTAAGTTCATGAATCATAATGATGTGACTAATTATATTTGAAATCCATTATAATCAGTTCAGTTTGGTAATATATTTAATAATTTCAATTTGAATCAATTTTGTATACTTTTTAATCAAACCAAACTGAACTGACCGATGCTCAACTGGTGGATACCTGAATTTTTTTTTATTACATTCTTCTGTTCAGTTTTTGGCCTACGATAAGAATAGTTGTAATTAGGTAGTATTTCAGTTGAAAATAGTCCCGAATAAAATGCGATGTAGGCCTTGAATTCATATTTAAAGGCAACTCTATGAGTGAGGTCTGAAGCATAGTAAATTTTATGGCCGAATAAGACATTTTGTATTCTATTCTATGAATACAAAAATAATTCAGCACCTATGCATGCAATGTGTAGTAACGCAGAGTGCAATTTGCCTGTTTTTAACTTCACTTTTGTTCTGATAATATGAAACCTGATCAGATAATACTCTGTTCTGACTATGGTTTATCCTTTTATTGCAGTGTATTAACATTGATTTGGATGTAAGAATGAGTAGTTCCCATCACAGAATATCTTCTACGACCGGTATTGACACCAGCAATGGCAACATTTTTTTTTTTTTTTGTCTGAGCCTTTTCTTTTCCTTTCTTCTCTTTTTTGGCAATTAAATGTTCATTCAACCATAAGCATTTGCACAAGTATTTGCAAGTTGCATTAGTTACCCTCCCTTTTTTAAATTTGGCAAAAATTAATTTCACAAATCAATAATGACAAAATTCAAATTCTACAATTTGGAATGACATCACCACTAGACCACTACCTCACTCTAATGAAGTGCGCACACAGAAATCATAGGGCAGAGGAGCCCATTCCTTAATTGTATGTTATGGTCTATACAACATGATAAAATAGAAATAAAAACCAAAATAAAAATGCACGACTTGAAGACATATAGTTGGATAATGTGGTGTACAGGGGTCTATGAATGCATGACTTGAATCAAGTCTCTAATCAACATGGCTGCTCAGCAAAATATTGCAATCAGCCATGCAAGCCAATTCCTAAAAATGTAATGCTGCTTCTCATCATGTTGCTAGCACTCTTGCAAATCTTATTAGATTCAGAATACTACATGTAAGTATGTCAGTTGGAATAAACTCCATGCAAATCACTGAAACAGCTACCAAAACACCGTGCATTAGCCACTCATTGTGGTAAACAAAGCCTCAAATGGCATCGCAAAAAATGCTGGCTTTCTTTTTCCCCTTTCTTTCTTAAAGAACAGCAGCTACTAATTACAAATGATCACGAATTTTCAAGAAGCCGATAAACTGTGAATTCTTGCTGCTTAAAGTACCGTCTATCCTCTTCATCAACTAGAACAAGGTTCAAGTAGTACTTCACACTGAATTTGTTGTTGATGTTGCGATATGTGGGCGTCAACTCATATGGACTTAGAAACAGTCTGATTGGAATTGATTCTCCTGCTTGGGACATCAAAAATTACACCAGTGAAAATTCCAATGAAGAGACTATTTCCAAACCAGGAGACAAGTAAATGTAACATGATTTACATGATCTTAACATTCTCCCAGTAGTATATGGCATATCTATTGCCACTATAAGTGACAGATAATTGGATGCCAGAAAAAGAAACAATGGATTAAAGATCAGCTGGCTACAAGAGGCAAACACTTATGATTCTCCTATGCACAAATTACTTTGTTGCTCAAGTGTTTCAACTATTATGTGGTTACAACAAGCCTGCAGGTGCTTGTCATGCACGCTTCTTGAACAATGATCCAGAATAAGATAATAACAGACATTGAATGATTTCATGGTTGATATTCACATTTTTCTAATTGTTTAACCTTTCAGTTGTTTTTTAGAAAGTGATAGAGCTACTGACTATACAACCCAACACAACCCAAAGCACATAGCTAAAGGGAAAGCGCACAGCTTAAAAAAAATATCTATTAATTGCTGAAAGTGTTAATTCAATAACATTATAACATAACCTAATAAAATGGCTAGATTAAATGGATATGCATGGAATTATTATAATTTCTATTTAAATTCCATGATAAATAGTATCAGAATCGAAAATTCTAAACCAATACCAAATAGGAAAATTCTGAACTGATATTGAATAATATACTGAAAAAACAACTTTAAATATACCTAATAATTGTAGAATTTCTAAATAATTATAAATACTAAACTTCCTAAATAAAAAATTACAAGAAAAACATGAATTTACAACTAACAAATACATTAAATCAAAATAATTCCTAAGTTTGTTCTCCAATTGCATCATAACTTCCTATAACTTTCCTTTTTTTTTTTTTTTTTTTTTCTTGGGATATTTTACACAGGCATATCCAATTATCCATAGTATAAGGCCAAAGAAATCTCTACCGATCAACAAGTAATCTCAGCACCACATATACCTACAAAACCACAAGATCCTATGCATAATCCCTTGATTTGCCAGTTTTTGCTCACCAAAATCACACACCTTTTTTTGTAACCTTTCTTTTTTTTTTCTAAATATTTTCTTAAGAATTTGAAAAAGAGAGATTGTAGAATTTTGCTCGTTGGTGGTCTTTATGCACCCCTTTCAGGCATTCCTGAAGACTGATATAAAAGGTTTTGGTCCTTAAAGTCTTCAAATTATTTTATTTGCATCTTATTTTGTTCCCCTGTCAGACCACTCTTTATTCAGAGCTAATCAAAATTTGGAGAGCCAAGAAAGCTCAATCTTCTGATTGGTGTGTCACGTGCCACAAACATAGTGAGTATGATTCTCATTTGTTTTTAGATCATGAGATGACTTGGGCTATTTGGAAGAGATGCATAGTGTTCGGACAGAGAAACTAAGTCCAATACAGGTAGAACTTCAAACACTGCTGGTATTATTATTCCTAAAAGATTGCCTAAGCCAGATCTTCTTCTGGTAGTATTTTGCAAAAAATAAAAATAAAAAAGTAAGCCATATGTACAATTACCGTACAAGTGAAATTGCATACCTCTTACAGGAGCACCATCCATCAACTCAAACTTTGCTAGGGTTTCTGTCTCAACATGGGTATTAGGACCTGATCCTGTCGATTCCCGGCGCCTAATCTCAAGCTCCATATTTTTAATCTTAATTCTCACTAGAAGAAAATATATTTTTCCAATGATGACGTCCTTCAAATGGTACCTAAATAAATTTAATATCAGTAAGAGCATCTCAAACTCTCATCAAAATTAATTCATCACCCAAAGTAAAATGATCTAGAAATGAACCTCATTTGGACTTACTTGCTCTTACTGTACTCAAACTCGATATGAAGGCAATCCTCAATTCCAACTTCCATCTAAAGAAGGCACCGAGATATGCACAGAGAATCAATTTTCAATATGAAGTCATTAATATTGTTGTGGATCATTAACTACCAAATTACACTGGAAAGACTTTTACATACACAATCAGATAATCACACTTCTTGACTTTCCGTTGCACAAATCTCAAGATAATAACATCAAGAGATATTTTTCTAAATATTTTTGGAATAACATATATGAACCAAAAACCTCTTAACAATTAGAGAAAACTCACAAATGCATGGTGTTTGTGCCAATGAAGAGGCAAATAGGATGTAACTCAGAAAGAAGAAAAAGATATTGACTACACAATCACATTCAGAAAAGCCTATTTTTTTATATATTACGCAGCTGATACTAGCAATTCGTAACAAATGAAGAACTTATGAAGCAAGAATGCATAAGATTATAGCTCTCCTAACCTTAATGCTGTTATTGACTGGTGGCAGAGGAGAGTAGTTGTGTACCTGGTGCAAAAATACAACAAAGCAACAAAAACATTAAGTTATTGAGCAATACTATTAAAAATACACATTCAGATATACTGTAGTGGGATTGACTATGAGGGATCTTATTCATCAGTACTGCTTACAGTGCTAAATCTGCATTATAAACAGTCCTTACACGTTATCCTTTCTTGTTTTATGTGCTCCCAAATCTTCCTAAGAAACCATAATAGTCCATACTCTTTCAAGCTGTCAAATCAATGCAAAATTAATGGTCTAATCTGCTATCTGTCCTACACTACACTACTTGCTTTAACTGGAATTTGGATATTAAGATTTTGAGGTAAGTTGAGATTGGGCATATAACACAATGATTTCCGGGAAATGAAATTTAGAGCTTCTGGAAGGAGAAAACACTCTCAAATTTTGTGGTGCTTTCCATTTCTTACAGGTATTTAGACTGTTTAGTTAAAAAAAATGCTCACATCTTGTAGAATTAGAGACTGAAAGCAACAACTAGGGTAGAATGAAATAATTTTTCTAGCATCATTCTGCTTCAGGAAAATTAAAAAGCATATTTTGATCTACGATTCACCACGATTGGAGGGTAATGCTTCATTAGGTTTGCCATTTGGGCTTTTATCTATTTGTTTATTTTAATATATATATACAATCATTGACCCAATTGAAACCTTACTATCCACATACTAAAACTGCCAAACCACATAGTAAGCTGGAAGAGTACATGAAAACAATGCATGGTTCCTTAATATCTAACGTTGGTTAATACATGACACAGATCAAAGTATTGCTTGCTGATGCCAAAATGTATTACCACAAATTCTAGGTACTCCACAACATTGCTGACATAGTTTCGACCAACTGTCACTTTCAGTACATACCTGCAAGTTTACAACAAAAATTGAGCAGTTGCCTTTATGTCTGTTAAAAATGGATTTAGTTTCCACTCAAACTTGTATCAATAAAAAGAGGGAAACATACAAGAAATCAAATGGTGAACATCGTTTTTGAACTCACAAGTAGAACAAACATTGAAATGGTCATATGCCAGTGAAGATAAAGCAATGATCAATAGAGTCAAAATTACCTAAACAAGGTTCCAAACAACAATTGGAGGCATCCAAGAAACACTGGAGCTACAATTGTCTTTGCTATGTCTTATGTACAGTTTAAAAGAAAATGATTTAACAACTACAAAAAAAATGTCCAAGAATTCTTTCCACTCTGACATTTATGGAAGGAAGGGGAAAAGAAAAGGGGAACAATGAAGATCATACAAAAAAGGACAGCCAATACAATTTGAAAATAAATTTTGTACTGAATATTAAGGGCAAACGGAAATTGAACAACTCTCTCAATTAAATTTTACAACTTCTCAATTAGATAACAAAAACATAATAGTTTACAGGATATCATACCTAAGCCTTACATTGACTCCATTGTAAGACTCATATGGCATTTCAACTGTAGAAAATTCGAATGGATATGTTTTTCTTTCATATAAATCACCAGGAACTTCAAGTTCACGAACTGCATATGATTACAAGAGTTATAATTCATCATAGATCATAAACTTTTCTTCATAAATTTATTTCAGCATCCAAGCACAAAGCCAATATAGAGAATGATAAAACTATAGCAACAATAGATTGTGATTGGATAATTTTAGTTTAGAAAACATATACAATGCAATGATTTTGACGTCTACATCATATAATTAAATAAACTTCATAAACTGGACCGATTATCATTATCACTTTCCATAAGAAAGACATGCTTATTCTCTCACCTAGAGAAGTAAAATCATAAAAGTTTCCGCGGTCAAAATTCAATTCTGCAAAGAGCAAAAGAGAAACGTCATGATCTAAACTGTTATCCTTTTACACAATAAACCAATGAAATGTAGTTGTCATGCTTCATGTGATGCACATTCTAGTAATATCAAACAATAACTAATCCAATGCTTCATGCAAATGAATGCACAGCAAAAGAGATTACCTCCGACTTGTGCTGTATGACATATATCAGAAATTCCTTGGTCTAGGTGCATCACATATTAAAGGAACTTTCCAGTTATATTAATCAAATTATTATCATTGGAAAATACATGCATACAACTCAATTGGGACGAAACTGTATAATAGAAAACCTTAAATTATATGGCCGGTAAGTGTACATAGAAAGGTAAATTCTTAATAATCTGTATTTGCATGTTACTAGATGTCACTCATGACTTCTAAGGGCCAAAGAGTACATTCGATACGTAATTCTTCTGACAAAAAGATGAACCAAGAAGAGTATTAATTCTTCACATTCTTTCCTACTACCAACAATAGCTTTTTTAAAAAAAAAAATTAACAATATAGATTTAACCTCAATAATTGAAAAAAACAGATGGTGTTAAACAAATGGGCACTGATGTATAATATATTATTGTATTCAATATCAGAAACATTCTTTTTCCATTGCAGAAGAGCGGTGGGTTTTCACTGGAACAGCCAGATTTTTTCTTGACCCATGTTTAGTGATTTTGAGAGGAGAAGGAAGGGAAAGGCTCTTTCAAAGTGCACAAGATGTATGGTTCTTTTTAAAGGCTGGTTGGAGTGTAAATGTCGTCTTTCAAGAACATCATTTTCCCCTGTAATTACTGAAGCATACAAAATGTGCGATAATTTAGACAGTGTTCAGCTTTTATTTTTGCAAGGATTTTATGTTCCATTGCTTGCATTTCAATGAAGAAAGCCTTCTCCTCATTTCATTACTCATTTTCTATCTCCACTAATCTTCTTTTATATATTCAAAAAATATCATTCAAAAATATCTAAACAGAAGTAGATTCTGAAGTAAATTCAACATACCAATCTGACCAAGCAGCTCAATTTTAACGCCAGTGTGTTCAAGCTTCTTTCCCTGCATTGGTTCAATAACAACCTAAAACACACACAAGCTAAGTTTCAGTGTTACAGATCCGAATAATAGCGTTAAATAAAAAGCAAAGACACTTTCCATAAACAACAAATAAGTTCCAAAAAGGAGAATAATTCACAACATTCGAAGCAAAATACCTCTCCAACAACATTTTCTTGACTTTGAAAAAGCGGAACCATAACCATTTGTCCATTCTCCTTCTTTAACGGAACCTATATAAAAACGAAATGCACAGAAACTCATAAGCATAACCCCAAGTAAGATTACATACAAAGTAAAATTGAATGTGAATAACAATTGTAGGTGTCAAGCAAAATTCAGTTTATGCAAATGCAAAACCTAAAATGAATCGAATTGCTACAAAATCATGTGACTTAAGTTGAAAGAATTGAGTCAATCCTATAAACTAAAACAGATTCACAATCATGAGAATCAAATTAAAATTCACATCAAATTGCGGAATTTTTGAATTTTCATACATTCCAAATCATTTTTTTTTAAGAAAAAAAAAAAAAAGAAATTGAACTGCAAATTTAGACCAATATTAACTTTGAATTATTTGAAAATGAGAACGCAATCGCAAGAATTAATGGAAAAGTGAGATAAATTAGTACCTGCTTTCGAGTTCTTGCATCAGACAAAACAATTGAAATGATACACGGCGGCTTGAAGGCTCCAACTAGAAAATTCTGCACAAATAACACATTGAAATGATTTTTTTTTTTAAATTAATTAGTAATTGAAAAATGGAAGCTAAATAAATAGAGATATATTTACCATGATAATCAATCCTCTATTTCTTCAACCCGATTTTTGAGTTAGGCCACAACAAGAAGAAGAAGAAGAAGATTGTTGAATCAGAAGTCAGTTGAATTTCAATTTCAATTTAGCAATAGATTTGATATTGATTTCTTTTCTTCGTCGATTAGGGTTTAATTACTATTTGCTCCCCTTATTTTACTATATTATACCACTTGCCACACTTACTTTTGATCATCTTTATTAATTGGGATAATTGCATTTTTGGTGTCTCAACTTTTTAATTTCTTCTATTTTAGCGTCTCTACTTTTTTTTTTTTATTCAATCTATTTGTTGAACTTTATAATTTGTAGTTAAAATAGTGCTTATAGTTGGATTACCTATACCGGAATGCTGACTAGGTAAATCAAATGCCATGTCAAAAATAAACAATGAAATGACAAATCTAACCCTAAAAAATTAAAAAGACAACAATAAAGGGAAAGGCAGGGAACTTCACTTCTTCTTCCTCTCTAGATTCATTGCCTCAAAACATCAATGCTAAAGAGAATTGCTGCTACGTGGGTAGTGAGCTCACATTTGTGCTTAATGCTAGAAAAAGCTAGAGCCCTCTAATATCTTCCTCAACGCTCTTCTTCACAAGCCAGTGCTAATAACAGTGACGGCGCCTCCACCAAAACCACCCCTATAGGTGTGACAGATACAGCAATTTCTAGCAATCTTTCTATAGATGCAAGTACTGAAAAATGTGGGCAACAACTTGGAATGGTAGACCGGGAGGGTATAGTTCTCCTAGTTAAGAACAAGAACAATATATTTTGAGGCTTATTATATGTGACATTAAGGATCCATCTTTAGGATCGAACAAGCATTTAAAAGATTTATTTTTTTGGGTTATCACTTAATGGGGTTGTTTCTTTCTAACTCTGAAAAACATAATATCAAATCTCAAGAGCATTCGTTATTTGCAAAAGATCTGGTAATTAGGACAAGGTGTTCCAAAGTTTGTAAAAAAAAATATCACTACCATTTTAGAGATATAAATTGAGAATGTCCAAATGGTCAGAGGCTATTGCCCAATTAAACTTGGTGAAATTAAAAGTGAAAAGATTGAGAGGGATAAGTGAGGCAAGTGTTAGCAAGCTAAGAATATAGAGGTATTTAGTGGTGATTTCAGTTGACGCATGGTTTATGATATTCAATGGACAAAAAATGAATGTTGCACAAAAAAAGAAGAAGAAGAAGATGATGACGATGACGATGATAACATAATTAGACCACCAAACACTACAAGTTAGGATCATTTCTTCAATTTTGCTACTTTTTCAAGCTTATTTTAATCAATTAGGTTTTTTATTGTAAATTGTTCTAAATGTAAATAATTTCTACTTCATTTATCTCCCGAGACTTCAATAATCATACTTATTGTCATTTAACCCACCAAGTACCTCTTTTTAATTTCTTTCAATTTTGCTTCTAAAATTTGTTTTTTTTAATCAAATTGCTTCTAAAATTTGTAATTATTTAATTACATCTTTGTTTCAATCTCTTATCATCTAGAAGACTTTTTTGATTCATTTTTAATTGATGGGTAACTGCAATTTTTATATAAGAGTGATTTTCATAAGAGAAATATTGAGATTGACTTGATAATTGCTGATTTTCTTTTGGTGTTTGCACGTCAATTATTACAATTATAGTGGTAGATTTTCTTTTGGTATAATTTATCTTTTTCCTACTTTTAATTAGGGTCATATTTGTCCTTTCATTCTTTAATTGACATGGTTGTGTGATTAGGCAAAAAATGGATCCCAGTTGTGTCCAGTCATCACTCTGGTGAGGACAATTTAGTCAGATGCACTAAATTATATATAAATTGAAAAGTTTAGCAACATGATTATAAAAAAAAAATGTTAAAGACACCAAAATATTATAAATTAAAAACTTGAGACACCAAAAATGCAATTATCCCTTATTAATTTCTTAAGCAAACATTTTTTTTAACAATTACAATAATCAATATATTAGTATGTTAGTCTGTTAGCCGGAGAGGAGGAATACCTATCTAATCTGAGTGGACCACCACACCCACCAATCGGTGGAACCCGCAACTCAAAGAATCCAGTCTAGGGGTGGATCTCAAAAAATTTAATCCTAAAGGGAGTGAGGGTAGGTCTCGAAACTGAGACGTACTGCTTGGTGTGGCTTAGCCATACCATCCCATCCACCTCGAATGGGGCTAAGCAAACACCTTTTATTAATTTGTTAATGATTTTTTTTGGTATTAGAAACTTTATTGAGAGATATTCATATCAGTGTACAACTACATATTTAAAAATAAATTTACTATCTTATCTTTTTTAATTTTAATTAATTAACTTTAATCTAATGAAACAGTTAACTATAAAATTATTAAAAACATTCACACAAATAAAAATATTAAAAAATTTATTAATAAAAAAGTTCAAAACTCATCAATTTTAATTCTAATAACAACAAATATTATTACTTTTATTTAAAATTTAGTCCCAAAAATTTAATAAAAATAAAAATTGTCTTCAATATTTATAATTAAAACTATAAATAATATTTATTTTTACATTATTTGTATATATATATTGTTAACATTTATATTAATAAACCACACACAAAAATATATAATTTATTATTTCAAAATTATATACAAAATATGATTATTTGGATATAAATTAACTAATGTTTATACTTATAATTAACACAATCAGCAACAACTGCTATAATTTACCAAATATATAGTATCAATCAGCTATCAGTCATTAATAATAGTATTTAGCCATCAACTATCAATAATAATTTAGCCACATAGGCTCTAAATATATTTAAGGCCTAACTCAAGTGATAAAAGTATTTGCTCTTTAAGAAAGAGATTTTGAGTTCAAATTTTATCCCCACATCTAGGTTTGTAAAATTCATTTTATATGTTAGCTCATAAAAATTGATTTAAAATACTAACTACTAACAACTAACCCTACCTTTCCATCACGTTCCAATGATACTATATCACAAGTTCAATAAAAAATCTAAATGGAAATTATAAAAAATGTACACAAATATATGTCATGAAATGAAGACTTGTAAAAAGACTGTTTGATGAATGAAGTCAATTATAGCATGTATGTATATATATATATATATATGCACACACTTTTTTTTGTTGGATCACTTGTCCTAAACTATAAGTATACAGGAGAATATAATAATTACCCATGAAGCAATCCATGGATTAAATGGGCGAAAAAGGGGTCATATTTGTAATATGGCTGTGAAATTGGATATGGAGAAGGCTTATGACAGAGTTAGTTGGGTTTTCCTAAAACTATTGCTTTTCTAGAATAGGTTTTAGCACTCATTGGGTGTCAATGGTTATAAAATATGTTAGCATAGTGACCTATAGTATATCAGTCAATGGCAAATTGTTAAAACTATTTGGACCTGAACGGGGCTTATGGCAAGAGGACCCGTTGTCCCCTTACCTTTTCATTCTGGTATCAGAAAGTCCTATCAAGCTTATTAACTAACAATTTGTAATTAGGCAGAATAAAAGGGTACAGAATCACTAGGCAGAGTGTAGCTTTGTCTCATGTTCAGTTTGCTAATGATACCATTATTTTTAGTATAGTAGAGGTAGGAAAGGCAAGTAGAATCACTCAGGTTTTGAAGATGTACTCAGAAGCATTAGGGCAAAAAGTAAATCTCAATAAGTCAGGGGTTTTGTTTAGTACCAACACTCCAAGCTTGACCAGACAACAGGTATCCAGAGAATTGCATATGGTAGAATCTGTAATAACTTGAATTTTTATTATTATTCTTGTTATTATTGGTGTTGTTATTATATATATATATTATATCATATTGGAATTTAACTCATTTAATTGTTAGTAATTATATGCGGTTTTGAAATTAACTCATTTAATTGCTAGTAATTATATATGGTTTTGGGGTTAATTCATTTAATTATTGGGACTTTTTGTAAGAATTAAAGAGGAAGGACTGGTGTGAGTTTTTATCAAAAATATGGATATCAGAATGGTAATTTTCTAGTCTATTTGTCTATATAGAGAATAGCTGTAGAATTTCGGATAGATCCCTGAACTCCTCCGAATTTATCACTATGGCACCCAACGACTTTTCTTTCTCCGTTCACCAGCCAAACTACCTCCGATCACTACAAAATTTGAACCACAAATACTTCTCATCATCTCCTACACATTGATATTTTTGGTTTCATCTGAAAAGGTTTAGATTTGCGCCAGCAAGCCTCTGAAATTTTAGTAGTCCACTTCCGGCAGTGGATCTCTTTTTTCGGCGACTGTCAGGCAACACCATCACCACCAGCGAGTTCCTCTCATCGTCAGGAGTTCATTGATACTAACCACGCGACCGGATATTGTCATTTTCAATTTATCAAAATTTTTAACGATAAATTTCTATTTATAACCCGATCTAATAATCTAACCGTTAGATTTTATATTTTGGTGTATATTTGGCTTCTCCATAATATTGTGAGCATGTTGGTATACTTGGATTATGTAAATAATATTTCTGGCAAGGAAATCCGGCGGGCCCCACTCGCCGGCTATGATATGAACAGTGATGAACTTCTAAAATTTTGTTTGTATTTTTATTAAATAGTATAAATTGTGAGGATTAATTTCTATAACTGGAGTTAAGCCAAATTCCTTATGGTTTATGAGATAAAAATTCCGGAATAGTTTCGGTGAAAAATTATTATATTCTTATTTAAATTCATTTAATTCGCCGAAACTAATTTCCTAGTCCTGAATCTCATAAATTAAGCGTTCGTATGTCAATTTGGATAATTCTTTGATTTTTAGTAATTTTCTAGAATTCTTAAAGTATTATTAAGAATTTAATTGATAATTATATATTAAATATGTATTTGCTATTCTAAAGAGTTTTGGAGCTAGAGCTGGAGCTGTAGATACTAGGCAGACAAAGATACATTACCCAGCGCACTCTACTTGTGAGTTAATATTATAAAATATATTATTGGGTTTTTCATGCATAATCCAAGTATTTAAATTTGATGAAATATTATATATTATTATATTATATTTGTTTATTTATTTATTATTTTGATGATAAAAATATTATCATTTGTATATTTTGGATAGCAGGCAGGAGATATATAAATATGGTGATTTAAAAGGTTTGATTACTAGAATATTTTATAAAAATTATTTTTAGATTCATTATGTTATTATATAAATATTTTGGAGAAAATAGTAGAACGAGCTACCTGTTGAGTGTCACCAGGACCATGTGCGTACTGATAATATCTTGGATATGTTATGTTTTGGTTTAGGCTTGGTGGAGCTTGATCTCTTAGGCAGTATTATATATTTGGCTCGGTGGAGCTTAATCTCTCGGGCAATATTATAAGTTAGGCTCGGTGGAGCTTGTTCTCTCGGGCCAGAGTTATGATGTAACTTGGTTGAGCTTGTTCTCTCGGGACATCAATTATTAGATTTGAGGTTTAGGGTTCTACCATGATTTCCAATAAAGATATTTTCAAAATATTGATTTTTGAACAAGGGATTCGGTATAAAGAGATTTATAAATTTTAGAAAGGTATTTTATAACGAAGAATTTTAAGCATTTAATCATTTAATAAATTTAATATTTATAAATAATAAAGTTTAAATTTTAATGTATATTTTATAATATTAATTCACTCAGTGAGGTCTGACTCCCCTCAAATTATTTTTTCAGAATTTTTTTAGTCAAATAGTTGTCCTTCTCTACTACGCCGGTCTCATTCTTCCCCGGCTATATTATGTAGGTTTTGTTGATATTATATGTATTATATATTTGTACTCTAAATACCGCAGTAGTTTATTATCATGATATTGTGATCCTAAATATTAGTCTTATGTTGCATATTTGATGAATGTTGGAGTATTATCGGTTGAGATATTATTTGGAAGTATATCTTTGCTTTACAGGTTTTGAGTTTACTCTATTTTTAGGGAAAACTCTGCCAAAATTTTATTAAAATTTTTATTAAAGCTTACTATGGGTTTTGAAAACATATAGCTTTCCAATTCCCTAGTGCCGGTCATGTGCCTTGGGTTCAGGTTGTGACAAAGTTGGTATCAGAGCTATTGGTTTAATTGCATCTCTTCTAAGCAATTATGTATGTCTTTTCTTGTAACTACTTCAGTGATTAGGTTGAAAATTGTCAATTGTTATCATCGTTGCTTCTAAAATCAGCTTGTGTGATAGGATATTTTTGTTATGTTTTGAATTCTCTATCCTTGTTTCTTGTCAGAATGAGGTGAGTATGAACTGATCCTACTATAGAAGCAGATCATAATGATGATGAGCAATCCTTTCAAGATGAAGCTCCTGCCCCACCTGTTAGGAGAAGGGGTAGACCAAGAGCAGTGGCTCAAAGGCAATTGCCACAACCAGCAGAGCCAGTAGCTCCAGAGACAGACCCTACAGCATTTACAGCTGGAATAGCAAAAATTAATCAAGGTCTAGTTGCACTTAATCAAGCTATGCCCTTAGTACAATAAATGCTTCAACAAAGGAATCAAGGAATGTCTGATGCAGATGCAGCTTTATTGTATTCCAAAGTAGGGAGAGTTTCATTTGATGGTACCAGAGATGCATTGGATTTTATTAATACTATTGAGGCTAGAACCAAGACGGGGTACACTGATTATCAGAAGATAATGATTGTAGAGTTATCTGTACAAGCTGCAGCATAAGACTAGTTCATGCAGTCTATTCAATCATACATGGCCACTATGACGTAGTTGGAGTTCAAGGAGAGATTTTTGAGATACTTTTGTTCACCTTCCATGAGGGATAATTTTAGATGGTAGCTGTTGCATATAGTTATAGGTGATCGATCAGTTGAGGAGTACACCCATGAGTTCTTCAGACTGTCATGTTATATGGTGGATGTGATGCAGGATAAGAGAAGAGCAGTGGAGTTATTTATGATAGGGTTAGGCCCAGCCTATATTGGCATCCGGACTGAGGACCGGAGCTTAGAGGGTGTCGTTGAGGAGGCTAGACAACTAGAGAGGCGACACATCAGATATGGGACTATTCTTAACCCTTATATGAGTGGCAGCAGTGGATCAGTAACGGCTCAGGGGATTCAACAGCCTACTTTTTAGATGGGTAGTGTTGGTGTACAGACAGTTGGTACTTCACAGCAGGGTTATAGAGGTCACCGTAGGCATAAAAGTGGAAGGCATAGCCGACGGGATGGCGGATCTGTTAGATTTGGGCCTGGGACTAGTAGTAGCAGCAGTGGTTATAGTTCGGGATATGGCAGTGCAAGCTCAGGGCCCAGTGCATGTTCAAATTATGGTTGAGTACACTAAGATCCTTGCCATTTACCATCAGAAGCTTGTTTTAGATGTGGGTAAGTTGGACACTTAGCTAAAGTATGTCCGTATTCTGGCTATCAGCAGACATACTCGCATGGTTCATCTGCTACAGTTGCTCAGCCCGTATAATAAACTCCTCAGTATCAAGCACCAGTATACCCTCAATAAAGTGATACTCAGTTTGTGAGCCAATAAGGCTGTGGTTCTAGAGGTAGATTTGGAGGGAGTTCTAATGGCAGAGGATTCATACAGCCATCTACCTCACAGCAGGCAGGCCATGGGCAGGCCAGAGTTTTTACCCTTACCCCTCAAGATGCTCAGGCATCCAATGCAGTGGTAGCAAGTACACTCCCTGTTTATTATTTAGAAGCTATGGTATTATTTGATCCGGGTACATTGCATTCTTTTATTTCTCATATCTTTGCATCAAGGATGAATTGGCAACTGTCGAAATTAATGGTTCCATTATCTGTGGCAACTCCTCTTAGTGATGAGCTAGAAATGGATATAGTTTTTCCATCATGTTTAGTATTGGTGGAAGGTCGAGAGTTGAGGGCTGATTTAGTCCTATTGGATGTGATTGATTTTGATGTAATTTTAGGAATATATTAGTTGGCATAACACTATGCTACTCTAGATTATTGGGAGAAAGAGGTGATCTTCAAGATTTCAAATGATGTGGAATTCTGATTCAGAGGTGATAGGAGTTCAATGCCTAAAAATCTCATTTCTACAATCATAGCTAAAAAAATGCTTAGAAGGGGATGTCAAGGCTATTTAGTTGTGGTCAAAGATATTAAGGCAGATAAAGGAGCAGTAGAGAATGTGCTAATTATGCATGAGTTTCTTAATATTTTTCCTGAAGAATTACCAGGTTTACCACCTGAAAGAGATATAGAATTGTGTATTGATGTTGTACTTAGTACAGATCCTGTCTTTATACCACCTTATAGGATGGCACCTATAGAGTTGAAGAAACTTAAAGAGCAATTGCAAGAGTTGCTAGATAAAAGTTTTATTAGACCCAACACTTCTCCTTAGGGTGCACTAGTTTTATTTGTAAAGAAGAAAGATGGCAGTCTACAACTGTGTATCGACTATAAATAGTTGAACAAAGTCATTATCAAGAACAAGTATCCACTTTTTATAATTAATGACTTGTTTGATCAGTTATAAAGAGCACAATGCTTCTCCAAGATTGACTTAAGATCGGGGTATCATCAGTTGAGAATTAGGAATGGAGATATACCCAAAATAACATTTCGAACAAGATATAGCCACTATGAATTTTTGGTAATATCTTTTGGATTGACCAATGCCCTAGCAGCTTTTATAGATTTGATGAATCGGGTGTTTAGGCCATTCTTAGACCAATTTATAATAGTGTTTATTGATGATATCCTACTGTATTCTAGGAGTAAGGAAGAGCATGCCATGCATTTAAGAATGGTACTTCAAATGTTGAGAGAACATCAGTTATATGCCACATTCTCAAAATTGAATTTTGGTTGAATCAAGTGGCATTTTTAGGACACGTAGTGTCCAAGGATGGCATTCAAGTAGATCCAAAGAAGGTAGAAGCTATTACATAATGGCCAAAACCTACAACTATAACGGAGGTAAGAAGTTTTTTGGGTTTAGCTGGCTATTATAGGAGATTTATGAAGGATTTCTCCAGAATAGCAACGCCTTTAATAAGGTTAACCCAGAAGAATGTTAAGTTTATATGGTCAGATAGGTGTGAGGAGCACTTTTAGTTACTGAAAGATGCTTTGACATCAACTTCAGTGTTAACCTTACCCTCAGGAAATGAAGGTTATATAGTGTATTGTGATGCTTCCAGAGTAGACTTGAGGTGTGTATTAATGCAGAATAGTAAAGTAGTTACTTATACTTCACATCAGTTAAAGAAGCACGAGCAGAACTATCCTACTCATGATTTGGAAATGGCTACAGTGGTGTTTGCATTAAAGATTTGGAGGCATTATTTGTATGGTGTAACTTATGAAATATACACCGATCATAAGAGCTTAAAGTATATTTTCCAACAGAGAGACTTGAACTTAAGGCAGAGGAGACGGATGGAACTTCTCAAGGATTATGATTGCTCTATTCTTTATCATTCGGGTAAAGCTTATGTGGTAGCTGATGCATTAAGTAGGAAGTCAGCAGGCAGTCTTGCTCACATTAGCACTGAAAGGATATAAATCATTAAAGAATTGTATGAGTTAATTGATTAAGGGTTGCAATGGAAGGTAACTAAGAAATGTCTTTTAGCTTAATTCAGAGTACAATCAGTGTACTTGGATAGAGTTAAGACAGCTCAAGGAAGGGACCTACAATTACAGAGGATTATATCAGACGTCCAACAAGGTCAATTAAGGGATTCTGTGATTGATAATGATGGTGTGTTGCGTTTGGGCACTAGGTTATGTGTGCTAGATGTTGGTGATCTGAGGAAGGAGATTATGGAAGCAGCACACTTTTTTGCTTACAGTATTCATCCAGATTCTACCAAAATGTACCATGATTTAAAAAGTACCTATTGGTGGAATGGAATGAAAAGAGACGTTGTAGAGTTTGCATCTAAGTGTCACATGCCAGCAAGTAAAACTTGAGCATCAAAGACCATCCGGTTTACTTCAGCATCTTCTCATTCTGAATGGAAATGGGATACGATTGTAATGGATTTTGTCACTGGTTTACCATGTACCACAAATGGCTATGATGCTATTTGGGTGATAGTGGATAGATTAACCAAATCAACTCACTTTTTACCGATAAAAAAGACTTATACAATAGATAAGTTAGCTTGGTTATATATTAACTGAATTATTTATCTTCACAGTATGCCAAAAAGTATAGTGTCAGACAGATGAGCTATTTTTACTTTAATTTTCTGGCAGGAGTTACATAAGGCATTAGGTATAAGACTAGACTACAACACAGCTTTTTATCCTTGAATAGATGGCCAGTTAGAAAGAACTATCCAGTCATTGGAGCATATGCTGAGAATGTATGTTATGGATTTTGGAGGATAGTGGGACCTACATCTACCATTGATAGAGTTTGCTTACAATAATAGCTACCATGCTAGCATTGAAATAGCTCCATATGAGGCATTGTATGGAAGGAATTGTAGATCTCCTCTATGTTGAAAAGTAGGTGAAAGATAGATAATGGGTCCAGAGTTAGTTCAATTGACTTTTGAGAAGGTTCCACTTATCCAACAGAGGTTAAAGACAGCTTTCAGCCGACAGAAAAGCTATGCAGATCCTAAGAGAAAAGATATGTCATTTTCTGTTAGAGATTTGGTATTTCTGAAAGTGTCACCAATGAAAGGGGTAATAAGATTTGGCAGAAAGGGTAAGTTAGCTCCGAGATATATTGGACCTTTTAAAATTTGGTCTAAGGTTGGTGAGGCAGCTTATCGATTGGTGTTGCCACCTGAATTGTCAAATATTCACCCAGTTTTTCATGTCTCTATATAGAAGAAGTATGTTTCTAATCCTTCTCACATTCTTCAACCTTAAGCGGTAGAGCTCAGTGAAGATTTGACTTATGAGGAGTATCTTGTATCAATAGTAGATCGTCAAGTTCGTCAGATTTGTACGAAGGAAATTCCAATAGTAAAGGTGTTGTGGAGCAATCATATAATGGAGGATTGTACTTGGGAGACCGAGACGGATATACAAGGTCGACACCCATATTTGTTTCAGTATTAATGTGAAATTCGAGGATGAATTTCTTTAAGGAGAGAAGAATGTAATAACCTGAATTTTTATTATTATTCTTGTTATTATTGGTGTTGTTATTATATATATATATATATATATAGTGAGATTTAACTCATTTAATTATTAGTAATTATATGCGGTTTTGGAGTTAACTCATTCAATTGCTAGTAATTATATATGGTTTTGGAGTTAACTCATTTAATTATTGGAACTTTTTGTAAGAATTAAAGAGGAAGGACTGATGTGAATTATTGTCAAAAATATAGGTATCAGAATGGTAATTCACCAGTCTCCTAGTCTATATAGAGACTAGCTGCAAAATTTTGGATAGGTCCCTGAACTCTGATGAATTTATTACTGTAGCACCCGATGACTTTTCTTCTCTATTCACCGGCCAAACTACCTCCGATCACCATGAAATTTGAACCACATATACTTCTGATCATCCTCTACACGCTGGTATTTTTAGTTTTATCTGAAAATATTTGGATTTACGCTGGCAAGCCTCTGAAGTTTTAGTAGTCTACTTCCGGTGGTGGATCTCTTTTTCAGCAACTGTTAGGCAACACCACCACCACCAACGAGTTCCTCTCATTATCAGGAGTTCATTGATGCTAACCACATGATCGGATATTGTCATTTTGAATTTATCAAACTTTTTAACAGTAAATTTCTATTTCTAACCCGATCTAATAATTTAACCATTAGATTTTATATTTGGGTGTATATTTGGCTTCTCCATAATATTTTCGGCAAGGAAATTTGGCGAGCCCCACTCACCGGCTGTGATATGAACAGTGATGAAATTCTAAAATTTTGTTTGTATTTTTATTAAATATTATAAATTGTGAGGATTAATTTCCGTAACTGGAGTTAAGTCAAATTCCTTATAGTTTATGAGATAAAAATTCCGGAATAGTTTCGGTAAAAAATTATTATATTCTTATTTAAATTCATTTAATTCGCCGAAACTAAGTTTCTAGTCCCGAATCTCATAAATTAAGCATTCATATGTCAATTTGGATAATTCCTTCATTTTTAGTAATTTTTTAGAATTCTTAGAGTATTATTAGGAATTTAATTGATAATTATATATTAAATATGTATTTTTTATTCTAGAAAGTTTTGGAGCTAGAGCTGGAGCTGTGGATACTAGGCAGACGAGGACACATCGCCCAGTGCGCTCTACTTGTGAGTTAATATTATGAAATGTATTATTAGGTTTTTCATGCATAATCCAAGTATTTAAATTTGATGAAATATTATATCCTATTATATAATATTTATTTATTTATTTATTATATTGATGACAAAAATATTATCATTTGTACATCATGGATAGCAGGCAGGAGATATATAAATATGGTGATTTAAAAGGTTTGATTACTAGAACATTTTATATAAATTGTTTTTAGATTTATTATGTTATTATATAAATATTTTAGAGAAAATGGTAGAATGAGCTACCTAGTGAGTGTCACTAGGACCATGTGTGCACTAGTAAAATTTTGGATATGTTATGTTTTGGTTTAGGCTCGGTGGAGCTTGATCTCTTGGGCAGTGTTATGTATTTGGCTCGGTGGAGCTTGTTCTCTCGAGTAGTATGTGGATTGGGCTCGGTGGAGCTTATTCTCTCAGGCCAGAGTTATGATGTAACTCGGTTGAACTTGTTCTCTCGGGACATTAATTATTAGATTTGAGGTTTAGGGTTCTACCATGATTTTCAATAAAGATATTTTCAAAATATTGATTTTTGAACAAGGGATTTTGTATAAAGAGATTTATGGATTTTAGAAAGGTATTTTATAAAGAAGAATTTTAAGCATTTAATCATTTAATAAATTTAATATTTATAAACAATAAAGTTTAAATTTTAACATATATTTTATAATATTAATTCACTCAGTGAGGTCTGACTCCCCTCAAATTATTTTTTCAAGATTTTGTCAGTCAGATAGTTGTCCCTCTCTACTACGTCGGTCTCATTCTTCCCTGGCTATATTATGTAGGTTTTGTTGACATTATATGTATTATATATTTGTACTCTAGACACCGCAGTAGCTTATTATTGTTAGTGATGTGTCGTAGACCTATAGTATTGTGGCCATATTGTGACTTTGTTTATTTTGCATCATTATAATAAAGAGGCATTTTATCATATTGACTCAATTGAATTCCATGAATGTTTAACTCTATTTAAGATCATCAAGTGTGTGATTTGATAGTAAAACTCTTAAATGGCAAATGAGTTATATTCTAAATCATCCCTAGTCGGTCATTATTATGGAAAAATAATGAATGAAAACTAGTATAAAGTTGACTGATGATCATGTTTTACTGATTATATATACGAGATACAAAGTTAAGTCATAGGTACATAGAATATACTGGATTAATGCACTATGAGAATACTACATGGATAATTGTCATAAGTTATTCTCATTGCAATGATATTATTGTAGTCCTCTGACCTAAGATCATCATAGAGTCCTACATTTAGAGTTTTATATTTTGACACATTCTAATGTTATCTTTAACAGGATGATATAATAGATTATGATTGGATATAAAATGAATCATGTGAGGAATATGAGTGATCAAGAAGGAATTTGTCCTTCACTAATAATAAGGAGGATATCTATGGGCCTCTCGATAAATTAGACTGAATGTAAATACACGGCCATGCTTGAAATCAGTTAATAAAGAGTTATCAATTTTAGTCTAATTGAGATCGATAAATAATTGAATTATTAAGGATGACATAAACCATGTCTTGTGTTCAATCTAAGATATCGTGTATAAAAGGACTGTAATATTATTGTTAAATAGGTTGTGTCGAAATACTGACCTTCACATGACTTGGTTAGTCATAATGTCTTGCTAGAGGCCACTTATGACTTATGGACTACCAATAGGATTGGAAGCCCATTGCCAATGTTGTGTGAACCTACAAGGTCACACACATAAAATAGACCCAAAATGGATATTGGGTTTATCAGCCCAATAATATAGTTTTCTCTCTCATATATATTTATTGATAATTTATTTATGATAATTATTATCATAATTAAATTTATATATATATATATATATATATATATGGATATAAATACCTTTGGATAAAGTGGATAATGATATACCAAAAGGAGTTTTGGTATTTGAAAAAGACTAATGAAACCCTATATGAGATATATACATATCATATAGGGTTGAAGAGTTACGTATCTTTTTCATTCATTCACAAATACATATATTCTTTTGGAAAGAAACGTAGAGAGAAAGTTGAGATGAAAAGTGCTAGCACACCAACATCATTTTGGGGGATACCGGTAGAGGACGTTGCTCTTTGACTGCGTCTGTATTTTGATAAAAGACAACGAAAGGCTCGAGGTAGGGTGTCGCCAGAATGAACCTTCTATGTTCCTTCCTACAATCTTGTCGTTGAACTCATCTTAGTAAGATTCTAAACTCGATTAAATTGATTTAATCCGAACTACTTGGATCTTGGTGGGGGTTCTTAGGGTCAAAATTTTTATTTTTTGCTGCGTGTTTGTGACCCAGAACCCAACAATTATCATGATATTGTGATCCTAAATATTAGTCTTGTATTGTATATTTGATGAATGTTGGAGTATTATCGGTTGAGATGTTATTTGGAAGTGTATCTTTGCTTTACAGATTTTGAGTTTACTCTATTTTTAAGAGAAACTCTGCTGAAATTTTGTTAAAAATTTTATTAAGGCTTACTACGGGTTTTGGAAGCATATAGCTTTCCCATTCTCTAGTGCCGATCACGTGTCTTGAGTTTGGGTCGTGACAGAATCTATAGCTATATCAAAGTATTTGGGGGTTTCAACTAAATGGGGAATAATGAAAAGTCAGCTTTGCAACATTATATGTGATCGAGTGGCTCAGAAAGTTCAAGGTTGGAAGGAAAAAATTTTATCCTAAGCTGGTAGGGATGTTTCAATAATGCTATGTTTGAAACGGATTTAGGGAAGGGGAAGCAAGGGGAAACAAGGGGAAGGCGGTTGTTTGGGAGGAAGAAACGAAAGGTTAAGAAGAGGGATGGATGGGGAAGCTGTAACCATCCGTACAACTTTTTTTTACGTTTTTAGCTCACCCCGATTTGGGGTGTAGGGAAGGTAACGGAAGGTTTAATTTTTTTTCTTCCAATATTATCCTTATTTATAAGTTAAAATTCTAAAATTATCCTAACATCTTAAAACCTAATTTTTCTTCTAAAATTCTAAAATTATTATTATTATTATTATTATTATTATTATTATTATTATTATTATTATTTAAGTTAAATAAAATAAATAAAACTGAAAATAAATTTATTATTATTATTTAAGTTAAATAAAATAAATATTATTTAACATAACTTGGGGTATATATGTCTTTTAAATACATAACTCATTCATATAATCCTTACATCATCTCACTTCTTTCCAAACAACAGTTAAATAATATATCTTTCCCTCCTTTACCTTTCCCATCCTTACCCTTCCTTAATGAACCATGAGCTCACCATCCAAACATAGTGTAAAAGTAGTCCTTCAGGCAATACCTACGTACCTGATGTCAGTATTTAAATTTCCTCTCAAAGTTATTCGGAGGCTAGAGTAAATGATTAGAAACTTCTAATGGACCCGGGATGTAAGCTAGAAGAAGATCCACCGGGTAGATTGGCAGAGCCTTACCAAAGATAAGTTAGAGGGTGGCTTAGGTTTTCGGGAGCTAAACCTTTTTAATACAGCTCTAATTGCAAAGCAGAGTTAAAAGTTATTGCAGAACCCAGACTCTTTTGTGCAAAAATGTTAAAAAGAATATACTTTTCCCACTTTAATTTCTTCAAAGCTAAAAAAGGTAATCGCCCCTCTTGGATATGGGCCAGCATTTTACAAGGAAGGTACTTAGTTATAGAATGGAGCAGATAAAACATTTCACCAGGCCAATGAGTAAATATCTGGGAAGATAGGTGGATTCCAAACTTGCCTGAGTATAAAATAGGTTTTTAGCATCCAAGGCATAGTCAATATAGATGGGTCAAAGAGTTGATATGTCCACAAAAATGAAAATGGAATACAAAAATCATTGGTAAGCTTTTTAGTCAAACTAAAAGTGTGGCTATACAGAGGATTCCAATAATTCATCAGGTACTTCACAGCGACTTGATAATGAGCTTTGGCAATCCATTTGGTGACTTAAAGTTCCTATAAAAATTAAGTTTTTTTGTGGTGATGTATGAAAGATTCTTTAACCACCAAGACCAATTTGAATAAAAGAGGTTGTTCTGCTAATACAAGGTGCCCAACCTGTCAAAACTGTGAAGAGACAATAGAACATATGTTATTTTTCTATCAAAAGGCTCAGCTAGTTTAGTTTGGATCTCCATTAACTAACAGGCCTATAAATGTTGGGTTTCAATCTTTTCAGGCATGGTGGTAGAGTACTAGATTTATGTTGGCTACAGCTGAAGTGAGGAATGGGCTAAAACTGATAACAGTCACATATGAACGTTGAAGTTTTCAACAAAGAAAATTTTAACCCCTAAGTTTCTATCCATAAAATCACTTATCAGTGGACTGAAATAACGGAAGCATTGAACACAAATAAAAAGAGTAATACAGCTGCAAAGATTCCAAAGAACCAATGGAAGTTGCCTAGACAAGGACAACTAAAAATTAACTATAATGCAGCTTTTAATAAGCAAACTATAAATGGTCAAATTGTTTTTGTATGTAGAGACAACTCAGGCAATATTATTCAGGTAGTAGTTATAATTCAGTAGGAGTTATCAAAGCTATTACTGTGAGGGAAGCAATCATGTTTGTGCAGTACCATGGTTTGCTTGAGACTGTTATAAAAATAGATGCTAAGCAGATTGTTGAAGAAATAAGCAATCAACAAGGACAAGTCAATTAGGAATATGTTGCAATTATAGAAGAAATTCAGGCAGTTCAATCTGAAATGAGAAGTTGCAAACCACTTATTGTTTATGTAAACAGGTTGTCCAACTAAGTAGCTGACTAGTTTTTAAAACAAGATTTATTTTTGAGAAATAGGGGTTGATTAGTTACTATGCCTAGAGAACTTTGTGACCTGTTAAACAAAGATGTTATTATAGCTCTTGCTTTTAATGAATGAATATCTTTCATTCTAACCAAAAAAAAAATCCACTTTACCCTACAATTCTATGAATTGAAGCATAGTACCAAGTGTAAATATAAAAACGTCAATATTCCAATAAGGTATAAAAAAAATTAAAATGCATTTTAATATTATTAACTAAAAATGCACTTAAATATGATAAACAAGAACTTCTTAAAAAAATTCAATTCAATAATTTAGTAACAAGCATACAGACTCTACGCATTGGTTTCTCCATGATCATGTATGAAATGGTTATTTTATGTGTTAGAATTTCACAAATAACCAACGTTTGAATTTTTTTCTAAACCCTTAAATGATGAAAAAGTGATGAACTTCATCAAAGAAAAAATTATGCTTAATGGTAATAGCTTGTAACTAGACCTTAATTATTTTATATTGTGTTTGTATTGTTTAATTATGCATCTTATACGTATTGTTAATATTTATGTCATGAGGAGTATAATACATCTGCAGGCACCTGTATTTGCATGAGGTGTATGATGACGTATCATGCCATATGTTATGCCAATAGTGCATAAAGTGATTTATAAGTTATAATTTAGGCAAATTTGAGTGTTTAAATGATAAAAATGTAAATATAAATATCAAAATTGTAAAAATTACCAAGTTTAGAAGGCAGCGTATGTATTGTACCAGCCTTGAGGTATATAAATTCATAGTTATAGAATTTTAGGTTCATTAATCATATTAATGTGATAAATTAGATGCCCAAGTTCTTCTCTCATTTATATCATGTGCCTAGCCCTTCCTCTGCCCCTACCAACGGCTCTTGTCATGTTGACAATTTTTTCTCTGTCACTTTTTGATAGTCTAAATCTTGCTATTTTCATATTGTCCTTTATTTGCATTCGTTTGTTATTTTCTGTGGTCGAAGGAATGGAATGTTTCAAGGAACTCTCCTTGAATGATGATAATATTGATGATGGGATTCTGATAGAGGGTGAGGATGACAATCTCACATTGGATTGGCAATGGTGTATTGTGGGTCACTTTCTAACCCCGAAAGTGGTTAATTTCAGTGCCATGCAATATACGTTGGCTATAGTGTGGCAAACAGTGAAAGGAATGTACGTAAAGGATTTACGTCCTAATCTCTTTTTATTTCAGTTTAATCATGAATTGGATTTCTATAGGGTGGTGCACAATGGCCCTTGGATGTTTGATAACTATCTTTTGGTGTTTAAAGTTATAGAAGAATCAGATAAGCCTTTGGAGATTCCACTATTTAACGTCGAGTTTTGGGTTCAAGTACATGATCTGCCAGTGGGCTTTATGTCAGAGAGGGTGGGAAAGATTGTTGGAAACTTTATAGGGAAATTTATTCATTCTGATGAAAATAATTTCTCTGGCCAGTACAGGAGTTTTATGAGTATTAGAGTGGCTATGGATGTGCATGAGGCTTTGAAGCCTGGAATGAAGATTAAAAAAGATGGTGGAGAGTGGGTCTGGATCTGTTTTTAATATGAACGCCTGCCTCTATTTTATTTTGCTTGCAGTAAGCTTGGGTATTATGATAGGTTTTGTGATTTGATTTTGATGGCACTGTAAAGGTTGATGGAAAGCCGTATGGACCATAGATTCATGCTCCATCATGAAAACAACTCCAGCAGCCTACTATGGGCAATCGGTGGTTGCGTGAGAAGCGGGTTGGTAAACTTGAGCCCGGTAAGCTGCCAGTGGTGGATAAAGATGGTGATGATCTTCAGGCACAATCTCCGTTGATGGGAGATGCTAGGCTGGCAAATTTTGGTAAGGATATGATTAGGGATGATCGTGGAGGTAATGTTTGTAATTCATGGGAAGTTATACAAGGTAATAGCTCTAATAGTGGCGCATTAGTAGGAAAGGAGGGGGTTGGCATAGAGAAAGTGGGATTTCATATTTCATCTAAGACTTCCTTAATTAGTGTCACTGAATCAGAGGCAGTTATTGTGGAACAAAAGATATGTAGGGTTGTTGATAGTATGGATGAACTGCATATGGATATGGATAATAGTAGTGAGGCCTATGATGCTATTGATCCAAAAAATATGCATCCGATGGGACCTGGGTTCTAGTCCCGCCCAGGACCATGACGACCCTATGTTGGAACTGTCGTAAGCTGGGCAACCCACAAACAGTTCAAATGTTAGTAGACTTAGTCCACGAAAATAAGCCGGATTTTATTTTCTTAATTGAAACGTTTTGTAGTCTTTCTAAAATTCAAGGTATAAAAAATAAAATTAAGTTTGATGGTTTGTTTATTGTTGATGCTTTAGGACATAGTGGAGGAATGGCTTTTATATGGAGAGTGCATCTAGGGCCCATCTTATTGGGTTTTATAAACACTTTGTTAATATTGAAATTGTTAGTAGTGATAAAGGCCTTTGGAGGTTGACGGGGTTCCATGGATTTCCAGAGAGAGCTAAGCGTAGGGAGTCTTGGTCACTTATTCAAAAGCTTGCTCAAAAATCTCATCTCCTATAGTGTTTGTTAGGGGATTTCAATGATATGTGTTTGGCGTCTGAGAAAAGGGGGGGTCCTGGGAGGGCTCAATGGTTGTTGTCGGGTTTTAAGAATACTTTGGACTCTATGGGTTTGATCGACTTGGGTATGCAGGGAGGCAATTTTACGTAGGAAAGAGGCAGAGGTTCGGCTCATTAGGTACAGGAGCGATTAGATCGGGTGGTGGCAACTAGGGGTTGGCTTGATTTATTTCCGGTGGCCCAGGTAATGAGTTTGGGATTTCTGAGTTCTGATTATACCCATTTGCTTTTACATCCCAAAACTCATAATATAATTCTGCACTCTCCTTCTTTTCGGTTTGAGAATGCTTGGTTGGTGGAACAGAGTTGCAAAGATGTAGTGTTTAATTATTGGGCTAGGGTGTTGGATAACTCATTATTGCTTAAATTGGAAAGTTATAGGAATGCATTAAAGGTATAGGGAAATCGATTTGCAAATCAGTTTAAAGGCCGTATTAAGAGGTTGAAAAAGAAGCTTCATTGGCTTGAATCTGGGAGGGATGTTTCGTCAATTAAAGAATTCAAATGGGCTAAGTTAGATCTTTTCGCGGCATTGCATCAATAGGATGTGTATTGAAGGCAGAGGGCCAAAATTAATTGGCTCAAAGAAGGTGATGAGAACTCCAAGTTCTTTCATCGATCTGCAACAAATTGGAAAAGGCTTAATTTGATTTCTAATCTTCAAGATGAAGATGGGCATAAGAACTATATTCAGTACTATTTTATGGACTTGTTTACGTCTTCTGCAGTGCCAAACCCGGATATTATTTCTCTAATTCTCTCAAAAGTCTCTTCTTCTCAGAATGCTGCCTTAGTAAGGGATTTTTCTTTAGAAGAATTTAAGGAGGCTCAGCATGGGTCCTAATAAATCTCCCGGGGCTGATGGGTTTAATCTGGCTTTTATCAAAAATTTTGGCCTTTGCTTGGTAGGGACATTTCGAGAGTTTGTTCTGAGTGGTTAGCTAAAGAAAATTTGCCTGATCAGCTTCATGAGACTGTTATTACTTTGATTCCCAAAAAGTTGAATGCAAGCACACTTTCTAATTTTCAGCCAATCTCGTTATGTCAAGTCCTTTATAAAGTAGTTGGAAGGCTTTTGCTAATTGGTTAAAGACAATTCTTCCAAGTATCATCTCGAAAGAACATAGTACTTTTATTCCTAGAAGACTCATTACCGATAACGTGATAGTGGTTGCTGAGCTCTTTCATTACTTGAAGCAAAAGAGGTAGGGAAAGACAGGGTATGGAGTGTTAAAGATTGATATGTCGAAGGCTTATGATCGAATTGAGTGGCCTTTTCTCAAGTCAGTCATGGAAGCTTTGGGGTTTGCTTCGCGATTTATTCATTTAGTAATGATGTGTGTTTCCTCGGTGAGTTATGTGGTGCGTAATGGTAAAAATTCAACTAATCCATTCAGACCTGAGAGAGGTTTACGTCAAGGTGATCCATTGAGCCCATATCTTTTGTATGGAAGGGCTATCTTCCATGTTACAAAATAAGAAGAGTCTTGGGCGTCTTCATAGGTGTGCAGTGGCTAAGAGTGCTCCAAAGGTTTTGAGGTTGTTCTTTGCAGACGATAGCTTATTTTTCTTTAAGGCTAATGATGGGCAAGCTTCTTGTTTAAAACAGGTTCTTAAAGACTATGCTAAAGTGTCGGGCCAGCTTATCAATTTTTCGAAGTCTACAGTTGTTTTTAGCTCTAACACTGATGCTGAATCCCGTCGGTCTATTTGTAATATTCTGGGGGTGCATAAAGCTTCGGTGCAAAATCGATACTTGGGCATGCCTCCTATTGTGGGTCAACATAAAAGGCACACTTTTGTATTTCTAAGGGATCAGCTCTAGTCTCGGATTCAGGAATGGAAAAATAGAAATTTGTATCATGCAGGGAAAGTAATTTTGCTTAAAACAATTGCCCAATCTCTACCGAATTACATCATGAGTGTTTATATCCTTACCCAGTCCTTGTGTGATGAACTTGAAAAAATGATGAATCAATTTAGGTGGAGTTCATCATCTAGTGGTAGTGGATGTATTCATTGGAAGAAATGGGCAGATCTCTGTAAACCAAAATCAGTGGGTGGTCTTGGGTTTAGAAGGGTGTATGAGTTTAATCTTGCCTTAGTGGGGAAACAAGTGTGGCGTATTGCATCTAATCCTTCTTTGCTGGTTTCTCGCATTTTAAGGGCAAGATATTTTATTGGGGGTTCAATTTTTACTGCTTTAATTGGGGGATCTCCTAGTTATGTTTGGAGGAGCTTGATGAGTGCTAGGCAATTGGTTGAATCGGGGTCTCGTTGGGTGGTAGGGAATGGTGAGCGAATCCAAGTGGACTCAGACAGATGGTTGCCAGATAAAAACAATCCCAATATTACCTTTCTTATTTCATCGATGATTGATGGTAAAAGGGTGGTGCATTTTATTGACCAACATTAAAGGAGATGGAATGCTGGTTTGGTTCAGGCCAGCTTTAATGACAGAGACGCTAATTTAGTTTTAAAGATTCCAGTTCCTCTATCCCCTAGACAAGATGCGTTATCTTGGAGCTTTGAGAAGAATGGTTTGTATTCGGTCAAGAGTGCTTATAAATATTTTTCTTCTTCTAATAGTAACGGGGCTGTGGTTCTTGACAATGATAAATGGCAAGTTTTATGGGTTTGTGACATCCCTTCTAAAATTCGCTTCTTTACGTGGAGATTATTAACAGGTACGCTTCCTTGTAAATCCCATCTGTTGCGTCGTGGTATTGCTGTTGACTTGGATTGCCCGGTTTGTGGAAGGGGAGTTGAGTCTATCATGCATGTGTTTGTTGATTGCCCATATGCTAAATCTTGTTGGACCTTGGTAGGTTTTGTTGCTAATTTGGCTGTTGGAGCTGAGGTGCGAGACTGGTTAATGCAAGTATTGGGTAATGGCTGTGTTGATGAGGTTGCAAAGGTTATTATGGTTCTCTGGGCTCTTTGGTACAATCGGAATAAAGCTGTTTTGGAGGGTTGTGTTTTGACTCCTTTAGTGTTGCAGTCGATGTTTGAGAATACATTGTCTCAATGGCGCCATGCCCAATCACTTAAAAGTACGACGTCTTGTAGTACTGTTAGTTGTCAGCCTATTCCTTCTGTACGGCATAAACCATCTATGCCCTTTATTAAGATTAATACTGACGCTGCTTTGTTTCAAGATTCCAATCGGTTTGGATTTGGCTGGGTGGCGAGAGATGCTCATGGTTTTTTGGCAGCAGCTAAGTCGATGCCAGGTCATGTAGATGTGGATGTAGCAGAGGCTGTTGCTATTCATGAGGCTTTGTCCTGGTTGAAAGAGCATCATTGGGACCAGATTATCATCGAGTCTGATGCTCAGACTGTGGTGAATGCAATTAACCCTGATATGACTGGATTCTCTGACTTGGTTCGGTCATTCATGATATCTGTTCTCTTAAGTTTTAATTTTCAAGCATTAATTTTTGCTTTGTTAAGAGATCTGTGAATCAGGTGGCGAATGCTTTAGCTAGATCATCTGTTTCTTTGTCTGATCTCCATGTGTGGCTTGATCAGCCTTGCCCTTCTATTGTATCTTTGCTTTTTAGTGATTCTGAGTAATGAAGTTTCTTTTAATTCAAAAAATTAAGATGATAGATATCGCGGACACGATAATAAAAATAGAAGGGCAAAAAAATGATTGCATGAGGCCACAATACACTGTTGATGTTACGGCCTTTTACCTAAAATTATAGACAACAATATAATAATCTAAGGGCCTAAATACTATTGTTATGGTATTCTTTGAAGCCTGATAGCAAAATGTGTTTACATTGGCACAACAATAAAAGGGACAGTTGTGACGCTGGAATAAAAGAAGTTTCATGATCTCAATATTGAAAGTTAAACCTTCCACTTCGTAGAGTAACAAAAACCTTCAGATATTGACATCGTCCAGTTGAAGAAAAATCCAAACAAGCCTATGAAAATTTCCCATGCTTTTCAACAATAACATGGAAAATTAATTGCTGAATTTTATGTCTCTAATTCTACAGAACAGAAAACAGTCCCAGGAAAAAGGGTAATAAAGAATGAAGATATAGAACAAATATTACACATTTGGCAAGGTAGGACAAGATGGAAGATGATGGTTGTCGCCCTTCAAAACCGTGGCACTATTTTTACTTCATTTGTTGCATGTCCTCCTCAGTTTTCCATACAACATCGTCAAGGGAGGTTGAAAGTTTTTTATAAAACTGCAGAGAAAAACATCAAACAAATAAAAATATGAACAATTTGAACAAATGATGCAATACAAAATGTACAATGTAACCAAAAGAATTTAAAGACTAAATTTACAGTTGTTTGACAGCGTTACGGGACCGCTTTATCAGCATAACTGTAAATATATGCCTCAATATTTCACACAAATGGTGATGCCTAATGGTAGACAGTACAGTTCAGTTCAGTTATCAAATGAATAGGAGAAAATGTCACTGCCTTTAATATTTGCCTAATAATGGAATTTTTTAGCATTGGTTCAAATATTTGATATCAGAGAATGCATGCCTGTATTTCTTTCTCTAAGTCATCTCTTTTACATATATGCATGAGTTCCAGCATTTCCTATAAGGCATATTTATTCTTTCACATGAATTTAGCTATAGAGAACCTATAGAATCAAGGCTTGCAATTGCCGGCATCAATAATTTATACCAAGTCAATTTTTCTGTGCATCGGACCAAATTCTAATCCTTCAACTGGAATAATCTAATTGCATCACTAAGGTCCTCTTCATGGTCACTGATGATGCATACACTCTCAAACAACTTGAAGAGGGTAAGATGCCACTTCAAACATATAAAAAGGAGCAAAATATCTCATCAATTCTCTGATTTCATTTCCCCTTGAAAAGAAATTCAAAAATAAGAGAAAGGATACCTTATGGAACTCCAAAGTGTCTCCTTTTGCTTTTCGCACTTCAACCATGTGTAGAGAAGGTGCCACTTGAAAAATCTGATAAAGGAGAAAAAAAAATGAGTAAAAAGTGACTACAAAATAGATCTTAACAGCAAGTTCCATTTTCACTCACCTCGGTGGCAACATTAAGGTTTCCCTTTCTCCCAGCTTTCACATTTTCAAGCCTCATCTAAGAAAACAAAAGATATACATCACACTCGGACACTTTCAAAAGCCAACTAGAAATAAACTATGCAGTTTACACTTTATTCACCTTGTAGTTCTTCTTGTGAACATCAAAACCAAGAGGCTTGGCAGCTTCTTCAATCTTATGAATTATCTCATTTGCAGGGCATTTAGATGTGAACCTTGTTTCCCTCTTGAATCCCTGTAGCCAACCACATAATAACAAAATAAGAATATAGAATAATGAATCTATAATCTTGTTGCCACAAACCACTTATATGTTCTGGCACTGGAAAAAGATAACTTCATTAGAAACTATATACATTTCTTTAGGAAGCCAATCCCATTCTGAAGACGAGTTCAACAACAAATTTCTTTCTCATTTCATAATTCTAAGGTAACACTACTGAAGAATTATATACATTTCTTTAGGAAGCCAATCCCATTTGAAGACAAGTTCAACAACAAATTTCTTTCTCATTCATAATTTTAAGGTCACACTATAGTTATCTTGCCCAAGAAAAAAAAAAACAAAACCTTGCTGTTTGTCATGAATTATCAAGCAATGGGAAGGAAACGTTTGCTCTGTTATCATGCCTTCAATGAACACGAGGACAGTCTAATAACAATGGGAGTTCTGAATAGTTTCAAACATCCTTTTATATGCACATGCATGTATGAATTTGTGCATTCAACAGGTTAACCTGCCCTTGAAATGTTAATTTGGCTTATCCTTTAAATGCTATAATAAAAACAGAACTGAGGCTAATCATACACACACAAACAACACAGAAAGACATGCACACATCCAGACTACTGGACCTATATCAGCTGCAAATGGAATACACATTAGGAATCAACTGCTACTTCTTCAGATGTAGAAACGTAGAAAAAGGTTGTTTAATGTACTAACATTTTTCCCTTTCAGATGTGCACCATCACATGAGTGCATGCCCACTCACGGAGAGAGAGAAAGAGAGATAGAATAGATCCTTAATACAGAAGTTTAAAAATATAACATAAACAGAGCCTTTTAACATGCAAACCTGTTCTGCATCAAACAAATTTTCGAGATTTAGTCCTTTTGACAAAGAAATTAACTCAAACGCATTCATTGCTGTTGGTTGCTCTTCCTTCTTCTCTGTCACATGGTGTTCCTGTGGCAACACCAATGGAGTGCACTTCAAAAAACACTATAATAAAAAGTTTTAAAAAATTACAGCAAATTCTACAAATTGTATATAATTATTTTATACTTATAGCACTCACTTCTGAGTCCTTAAAAACAGCTTCAACATCATCCAAGTTGGTATCTTCTTTCTCCTCAAACACAGGGACTTTATAACCTTTCTTAAACCATTCATCTTCCAAGATTTCTGGAACTGTGATGCGCTGCCACAAGAATAAATTGAAAATCATAACAAAATTCAGTGAAAAAATTTAAGACAAATCCAAATATTTGACAAGAAGCAATTAAGACATATGGAGGTTAAGAAAATCAGTAATACCCAAAATATGTAGCATGCATTTTTAAACAAAGTGTCCAACTACTTGATGAAGCTAATGCATCTTTAGTGCATATGCATCTAGAAGCAAGTTTTGACATTGGAAAGGAGAAGCAAAGAAAAAGCATCATATTGTCATTTACAAAATACAATGCTTTCAACCTAATCATCATATGAACTTTCAGATGGCTTGCATTAGCCCACTGGCCCTTCTGTTATGTTGGATGGTTGGCTGATATTGGTTTGGGAGAGATGGAGGTAAGTTAGAAATTGTTAGATAGGTCTCTTAATGATGTCTGCTAGTGTTACTAATTTAGCATAAATTTTGCTGTCTAACCAAATCTCCTAGAGATTCTAGCTCAATTAATCCACATAATTACTTTCCAATTTTTCAAAGTGTCTGGTCAGCTTTTAAATAGGTTAGATGTCCATTTGCCAAACAGCAATAATATGAATATGTTGAGATTTTACCCTGCAAAAGGAAAAAGATGAGGTTCATCATTTGCCCTAACAATGACTATGAACGTACCAAGACAAATTTTTACTATGTTGACATCATATAGATTTTATTGGCTTTTTTCTTTATATTTCAGTACATCTCAACAGAGACATACAGTAAATATATCTCTTGCTTTCTCAAAATCAGAGTTATCCACTGCAAGTCATTTAATGAAGTAATCTATAAGAAATTTTCTTTATTAACACCTTCTCTAAGGCAAATGAAAAAGCCAAAACCAAAATCAGAATCCGAAGTAAAGAATGCTACTGGACTACAATTACTTACAGTCATTGGGTTGGGATCCAAAATTCTAGTAATTAATTTCATGGCACCAAAAGACAACCACGGAGGGCAAGTGAACTCAGCTGCTGAAATCTGCACACGGAAAGGACCAAAGTGAAAACCAGAGGGCAAAAAACAGTAAAAATCCTTCTATGAAAATCTGCATAATGCTCACTTTTTTATATAGGTTCATAAGATTGGTATCATCAAAAGGCAAGTACCCTGCAAGCAGTACAAAGAGGATCACTCCACAAGACCACAAGTCTGCAGTTGCTCCATCATAACCTCTATCATTAAGAACCTGAATATCAAAAAAGCATGTCATAAAAGGTCAGATTCTAGAGGTGATATAAATGGCAGAAGAACTTTGGCATAAAAACAGTTATGCAAACCTCAGGAGCAACATAATTTGGAGTTCCACAAGTAGTATGAAGCAAGCCGTCATCCTGAAAAATGAACTCATGCATAAGCAACTATGTTTCCTCTATAAAAGCCATCAAACAGAACTAAATTCTATTTGTCTGCAAATAAAGTTGGTGTGCTTTATTTGCATAACCAAATTCTACTCATTCTTTTTCAATAATAACCCAATTATGCTAATGCATACCCAAAAGAACTCAAAAAACCACTAGAGTCTCAAAGCAGCAGAGAGAAAATCAACTCCAATACCACTTGCAACATTAGAAAACTAAGCTAGAGTTCTTTTTTATTATTTAGGCAAATAATCTCGCTTCAAGAAGCAAGGAGCAACAAATATCTTCTATTACAAATTACACTAGAACATTAAAATTTGATCATAATTACCCTGACTTGCTGAGACAATGCACTCAACCCAAAATCAGAAACTTTGAGGTTCCCATAAGCATCCAATAGCAAGTTTTCTGGCTGCAGCGAAAAGCAAGAAGAAAATGTTTAGTGAGCACAACGTTTTTATCCCTCCCAGGTGTCTGATAAAAGAAAGATAAATATATCATCTGCATGTTCAAAGGCTCATAGGAATCAAGTACCTTCAGGTCCCTATGGTAAACACCCCGACTATGGCAGTAATCAACTGCATTAATAAGCTGCTGAAAATATCTCCGAGCTTCATCTTCTCTCATCCGTCCATGGTTTACCTTCAGAACAGAAAATATATGTGAAGACAGGCTCAACAATCAGTATGAGAGACATATCAGGTCTGCGTCATCATAAACAACCATATATGAAGACATTCAAGGGGGACAGTTTTTTATCATTAATAAATAATGAACACAAAAGCCTTTAAGATAAATGATGAGATTGCAAGTTGCTGTAATGGCATCAAATAGGTAAGTCAGTCCTTAAATGAATCAAGAATATTGGGCCAACTGAAAGGCCAGAAACCTAATAGAGAACACTAGTTTGAAATAGGTCAACTTACAATTTTGTCAAAAAGCTCTCCCCCAGTAACAAAATCCATGACAATAAATATCTTCGTCTTGCTTCCCATCACCTGTAAAAGACAAGTAATTGTCTAATAAAGCTTACACTAAGCAAAAATGAACACTACCTCTTTGTTTTGGTTTCTAAAGCAATAGCTTGGAAGTGCTTGTCATAATTATGTGTCTAGCACATAGCCATATAATACCTACTCTCAATAACATGGAATGAAATTAAAAACTAGAAGGAAATGAGAGAGAGAGAAAAACCTCATGTAATCGAACAACATTAGGATGCTTTATAAGCTTCATCGTTGCTACCTCTCGCTTGATCTGTAAGAGCATACACAATAATTGAAGAACAAACAGGAAAGAAATTGAATCAAAAGCACAGCTAAAGTTAAATTCTTTCCATCAGGACACAAGGTGTAAAAAACAGTAGAGCACACAAGGTAAAGTCATTTTGAAAAAGGCAAAAAGCATCTAACTAGACCTGTTCAGCCATCTTGTGTTTAAGAACCTTCTCTTTGTCAAGAATCTTCAGAGCCACGGGCTCCCCTGTCTCGGAGTTCCTCGCAAACTTCACTTTTGCAAATGTTCCCTCCCCAATTGTTCTTCCCACTTCATATTTGCCTACTCTACGCTTAATTTTAGGTTGACTCATTTTATAGATTGAGCTTTCTTATTGTCACAATTCTGCTAACCTTTCAATACTCTTCCTGAAATGCACATCAAAAGCATAAGTTACAGTTCCAAAATCACTACATATACTTAACAAACATGAAATGGGTGAAGATTTATTGTGATCTAACAATGTTTAAGGCTTGCACAGCAGACATTATTTGTATTAAAAAAATCAAAATTTTTTGTCAGACTTCCCACTGCAATTACTCAAGCAAAAAAGTGAACAGTTTTAATCACATTTATCATAATTTCCATAAGCCATTGAATGACGTATCGTGTGAACTGAAGGACTATCCTTAATGCAGATCATGAATAGAAAAAGCACTGTACCCACATGATCTAAAATAATAAGACAATTTGGTAGCCAGCAAACATGTTTGACAATACATTGACCCGTGTATGGCGGTCAAGAAAATGGAGCCTAATTTACTTTAAGGAACAGATCAAAGTGTTTCAAGAAAATGAAAACACATTACCATTCATGAATCATATTTTTAAAAAATGAAGATAAAAAGACATAAGAAGTGCATTAACCTCAGGCAAAATCAGTAAAACGCCCTCAAGAACTGTGAATTTGAAGCAGCTTTATTACAGCAAAACAAAGACTCAGCAGCAATTCAAGAATTGCTGGCTACAGCCTACAGACCCACTAAATAAACACTTTATAGTTAACAATAATACAAATTAAGACAGAATTCAATACAGTTCTAAAAAGAATCTTTTTCTCAAAACCCATAAATAATAATAATAAGTAGAACAAGAACAAGAAGAAAAAGTTTCAAAAAAAAAAACAAAACAAAAAAAGAGCTGAATTAAAGAAAGAAGCTTTTCATGAAAAACATGGCAACACACAAAGTTCGTTCCTTTTTCAAATCAAACAAAACCCCACTTCCAAAAATCAAAAACCCAACTCAAATTTTACAAGACACTAACCAAGAAAAGCAAGAAGAGAACTTTGCAGAGATAAATTAGAAATACCCAAAAGCAGCGAAGTAGAAGAAAAAGAGGAAGAAGAAGGAGAGAATTTATTGAAATCAGCAAAGAAGTCAAAAACAAAGTTCAAAGCAAATTCAAACAGGTATAAATGACGTGTGTATGTGGATGGATATAATAATAATTGAATAAAGAAAAAAATCAATAACTTATAAAAATTATAACTGTTTAAAGAAAAAAAAATATGAAGCAAATGATTAGAGCGTAAGCAAGAGGATATACTTGAGAAAGGTGATTGAAGATGGTGATGATAAGAAGAAAATTTGATGTGTCTCTATGGGTTTCTTTTTTTGGCTCTTCAGATAGCTCAAAAGGCAGATTTTGATTTTGATTTACAATAATTGCAACAGTTCATCAGTTCTTCTTCATATTCATAAAAATTATAAATTTACATTTATATTATACAGTTGCTATGAATATGATGATATGGAGAGGCCATGGACTGGTAGCAGTAACATCTTTCTCTTGCATCATTCTGTATCTCTGTAGCTACCAGACAAAAATTTTGCCTACTCAGCTTCTTGTTACTGATTGCTACTGTTTCCAAATTTATTTATTTTTTTTGTTTTTTTAAGCTTTGTTATTGCTTTATTTTCTTGGCAAAACGCATACTTAGCTTTATATATTTTATTTTTTTTACTGTCGTTTTATAAAAAAATTGATACATTATAATTTTATATTTTTATTTATTGACACATTATAATTTTATATTTTTATTTATAGACACATTTAATTTTTATTAAATGGATGAGATAACTTTACTTAAAAAATTTAGTTTGATCCTTATAATTTTAAAATATTTCTTTTTAATCCTTATAATTTTTATCTTTAACAAACAAATTTATACAATTGTTAAAATAATTTAATTAAATATATTAAAAAAATTTAAAATTATGTATGTTTTCAATTTTTTTTATTTAATTAAAATTTAGGTTATATATATTAATTGTTTATTAAATATTTAAAAAATTTAAAAATATGAATAAAAAATAATATATGAAAAATATGTTAACTAATATGCGTGAACTATTTAATAAATGAAATATAATAAATCGTATTCACCCATATAAATTTATCATATTTATATAAATATATTTATAATTGTTGTTCAAGAAGTAGTTTATATAATTTATAATTGTAATTGTATATCTATTTTTTAAAAAAAATTAATATAAATAGTAATTAATTAACTATAATTTGTATATTATTCAAATACGAGTAAGGTATGTTATATATTTTCAAATATGACAAAATATAAATTTATAAGTTTAAAGATAATATTATAGTAAATTAAAATTTTTATTCTTTAAAAACATTAATTAATAGAATTATTAATTTATTGAGTATTAATTATAAGAAAAAAATTGTGTGTGATAATATTTTTCTTTTTATTTGAAAAATATTATA